>JADBJO010011205.1:51225-66490 GCA_016801955.1 Conus betulinus
TGGCGTAAAACCTGCTGCCTCCCATTCTGCCCAGCAGACACAGGTTGGGAGACTCTCTGCTTCGACAGCTCCCCTTCCCCCAAAAAACCCCCTGTTCCTCCCAAGGGCACTCGCGGCCCCCAAGCGGTGCCTCATCAAGGCACGATCCCAGGGAAGCCCTCTGGTGTAGAGGTCATTGAGGTGGATTGCCCATCATCTGCCTCCGGAGCTTCCAAGACAGAGAAAAGACATTCAAGTTTGGAAACACGCAATCCATATTCTCCTTTGCAGTCGGATGATGATGAGACAGTAATGGACTGAGAAGTCTGTTGCCATCTCTCCATCCTCATGGATTCAATATCTCACTGGAACATTCGAGGTTTGAATTCTAATTTTGAAGAGCTGCAGCTCCTCTGTCAACATTTAAAACCTGCTGTCTTAGCTCTTCAAGAGACTCTGATACGCTCTGACAAATCTTTCTCTTTATCGGGTTTTAATGTTCTTTCTAAACCAGCACAGCCTTCTGCAGTTGGAGTGACGGGTGGTGTGTCGTTGCTTATCCACAAATCTCTTCTGTTTTAGCCCTGTCTACCTCAGTTCTCCCCTCCAAGCTTTAGCTGCCAGAGTCTCTCTGCATAAAACGGTCACTATTTGTTGTCTATATCTGCCTCCTTCTGTATCCATCAGTCGACAAGAACTGGTCAGCCTGATTGAGGAGCTTCCACGACCTTTTTTGCTGTTGGGATTTCAATGGGCACAATCCTCTTTGGGGTAGCGTTGATACTTCGTCTAGAGGTCTCCTTCTGGAAAACGTCTTCTCAGAGCTTGACCTGTGTTGTCTTAAATGATGGATCTCCAACCTTCCTCCACTCTGCTACTGGTGCTCTCTCATGTTTGGATCTGTCAGTGTGCGACCCCTCGCTGGTCCTGGACTATGAGTGGTCGGCACTTGACGATCTGCATGGGAGTGACCATTTTCCAATTGTTCTAAAATCCAAAATAACTGAAAGTCGCACTGTTCCAGACATCTAAATTTCAACAAGGCGAACTGGGATCTTTTTGCAGGAACTGTCCGTGGGGAACTCACAGAGGAAGTTCTACAAGTCCGGATCCCGCAGAAACGGTTTCCAATATCCTCATAAAATGCGCCAAGGCCTCCATTCCAACTTCCTCAAACAAACCCCAAATGCCAAAGACACCCTGGTTTAATTTTGACTGCCAACAAATCTCAAAAGTACGTAAACGGGCTCAGCGTCAGGTATACCAACGACCCTCTGGTCCTAACGCCCGAGCCCATCAGAAACTCCGTGCTAAATCGAGACATACTTTCAAAATCAGTAAACGTCGGTCTTGGAGAAACTTCTGCTCCGGACTGACATCTAAAACTTCAAAGAAAAAAGTTTGGAACATCATCAGAAAAATCAAAGGGAAGAACACCAACCCCTCCATTCATCACCTGAAACTTGCCGATGCTTTGATCACTGACAAACAGCTGTTGCCAATCTGTTGCCTCCACCAT
This sequence comes from Conus betulinus, assembly GCA_016801955.1. NCBI lineage: Eukaryota > Metazoa > Mollusca > Gastropoda > Neogastropoda > Conidae > Conus > Conus betulinus. The sequence continues at coordinate 52,724 of JADBJO010011205.1, forward strand.
CCAGCAGAACTCCTCATCTTTAAATAAATCTGCAGCAGCCTTTTTAAGAAACAAGCAAATTAGAGAGAAATCTTCATACAATTTCACATCAGACAACTCTGAAGCTTACAATCTGCCTTTCTCGATTAGCGAACTAAAATCAGCTTTGCAAACCTGCAATGACTCTGCCCCTGGTCTGGATGACATTCATTATCAGGTTTTGAAACACCTTCCAGAAAGCTGTCTCCAGACCCTTCTCAAAGTCTATAACCATATCTGGACCACAGGGTGCTTCCCGCCTCCTGGCGGAAAGCCCTGATCATTCCAATCCCCAAACCTGGAAAGGACCCTACCAACCCATCAAACTATCGCCCAATAGCTCTGACCAGCTGCCTGTGTAAGCTGATGGAAAAAAGATGGTCAACTCCCGTCTGATGTGGAAGCTGGAAACCGACGGCCTTTTGGCCAGTGAACAGTGCGGGTTCCGCAAGTACCACTCGACAGTTGACCATTTAATCCGTCTAGAAACCACCATTCGCAACGCCTTTGTCAATAAGCAGCATGTGGTCGCTATCTTTTTCGACCTAGAAAAAGCATATGACACCACGTGGAAATCAGGGATCCTTATGGATTTGCATAAACTTGGTTTTTCGCTATCTGCCTATGTTTATCGAAAACTTTCTGGCTGATCGACAGTTCCAGGTGCGTGTTGGCACCACACTCTCGGACATCCATGGGCAGGAGTTGGGTGTACCTCAGGGGAGCATCCTTTCTCCTGCCCTTTTCAGCATTAAGATCAATGACATTGTGAAATCGGTAAGCCAGGGCTCTGAGTCTTCTTTGTTCGTTGACGACTTCGCGCTGTACGCAGTTGGAGCTTCTTACGCCAGCGTACAGCGGCGACTCCAACTTTGTGTCAACAGGATTCAACAGTGGGCCGAGGACAACGGGTTTACCTTTTCACGTACAAAAACCCAGTCAATCCATTTTCACAATTTTCGTCAATTTTTTGCTGATCCTGAAATTCTTCTGGATAAGACCACCATTCCAGCTGTTAAGGAAGCGAAATTTCTGGGGGTTATTTTTGATGAAAAAAACTGAACTTTCTCAGCCATATAAAAACCTCAAAACTTCTTGCCAGAAAGCTCTGAATATTCTGCGGGTCGGGTCGTAGCACACTGACTGGGGCGCTGATAAGAAAACTTTTTGCTGCACCTCTACAGAGCCCTGGTCCGTTCCAAACTGGACTATGGTTGTGCTGTGTATGGCTCTGCAAGACCGTCTTACCTCAAACTCTTAGACCCTATCCACCATCAAGGGCTTCGTCTATGTCTTGGAGCATTCCGCCGCACCCCCCCTGTGTACAGCCTGTACGCAGAGGCAGGTGAACCCTCACTGTCCAACCGCAGGTTTGAAACTATCTTTGAACTACTATATCAGACTGTTCTCTGAACCAGAAAAACCCTGCCTATGACTGTGTCTTTGACCCTCAGTTCCAAAACAAATTCGAAAACAACCCTACCTGTATTCCGTCGTTTGGCCTTCGTATGCAGCCTCACGCACGGAATGCAGGTCTAGACCTAGGAGTGTGTCTGATTTTTCCAAGTTTCCAGATGAGCCTCCGTGGACCTTTTTCACACCAGACATTCGTTTTGATCTTGCAGCTTTTCGCAAAGAGTCCACCTCTCTGGCATACAAGGCGTTGTATGCTGAGCTGAGTTTCAAAACTCCCATCCTATCAGAAAATTTTCACTGACGGTTCCAAGTCTGAAGATGGAGTGGCCTGTGCAGCCTACTGCCCTGGTGCTCCTTCTCAAATACTGTTAGAACATATTCCTTCAGACGCTTCTGCTACTCTGCTGAACTTACAGCTCTGGTTCTGGCACTAAGAATAATCTCACAGTCTCCAAAGAGGGACTTTCTGGTTTTGTCGGATTCGCTGTCGGCTTTGGAGGCCATATCTGGCCGCAACCTTCAGCACCCCGAACTTTTACACTTTTTTGACCTTTTTACCAAGTTGACAGCGGAGGGTTACAACATTCTTCTGGCTTGGGTTCCCGGTCATGTTGGCATCGGAGGGAACGAAATGGTGGATCGTTTGGCCAAGAATGCCACAAGAGAGAAACTGTCAAACACACCTATCCCCTGCTCGGATCTGAAACCCAAAATTAACGATTATGTAAAAGACCTCTGGCAGGAGGATTGGAATACACAGACGGATAACAAACTCTTTCAGATCCGTCCAAACCTAAAGGAGTTCCTCCCATCTTCGTCTGGTGGTCGTAAAGAAGAAACAGTTCTGTGCCGGCTGCACACCGCCCATTCGTATTTTACCCATTCCTACCTTTTAAAGAGTGAAGGCTCCTTGGTGCATTCCGTGTCATGTGCCCTCACACATGAAACATATTCTTTAGAGAGTTGGGATTTGCACGATGTGAGACACAAATTTTACAGCAGATTCCATGAAAACCTTGTTCAGAGATGTTCCGCCTGACGCGATCTTTGAGTTCTTGAAAGAGGTTAACATTTTTCATCGGATCTGAGATTTTACAGTGGAAAGATTTTTAACAAAGTTTTGGATGAGATTTTAGACGATGTCTTTAACCGACGGCCCTTTGGCGAAAGAACAGCGTGGTTTCCGCAAACATCATACTACAGTTGACCGTTTGATCCGTCTGGAATCTACGCTTCAGAACGCCTTTCTGAACAAACAGCAGCATGCAGTGGCAATTTTCTTCGACTTGGAAAGGCCTATGATATCTCTGGGAAGTCTGGGATACTTCATGATCTCCAAGATCTTGGTTTTCGGGGTCATCTTCCACTTTTCATTCAAAATCTTTTGGCAGAGTGACAGTTTCAGGTCTGGGTTGGCACCACTCTCTCCGATGTTCATGAGCAGGAGTTGGGTGTTCCACAAGGCATCAAGCATCAATATCATTGTCATGTCAGTTCCAAAGAGTTCAGACTGCTCATTGTGTTGTGTGATGATTTTGCTGCCTATACGCACTGGAAGCCTGTACCCGAGTGTCCAGCGAAGGCTCCAGCTTTGTGTGGATAAAATTCATCAGTAGGTAGATGAAAACGGCTTCACTTTTTCTCCTACGAAGACACAGTGCATTCACTTCCATAATTTTCGTTTTTTTTTTTTTTTTTTTTTTAGCAGATCCTGAAATCAAAATAGGGAAATCTCCCATTCCAGCTGTCAAGGAAGCCAAATTCCTTGAGTTATTTTTGACCAAAAACTCAACTTTCTCAGCCATATTAAAAACCTCAAAACTTCTTGCCAGAAAGCTCTGAATATTCTGCGGGTCGTAGCACACTGACTGGGGCGCTGATAAGAAAACTTGCTGCATCTCTACAGAGCCTTGGTCCGTTCCAAACTGGACTATGGTTGTGCTGTGTACGGCTCTGCAAGACTGTCTTACTTGAAAGTCTTGGACCGTATCCACCATCAAGGGCTTCGTCTCTGTCTTGGAATATTCTGCACCACCCTGTGTACAACCTGTACGCAGAGGTAGGTGAACGCTCACTGTCCAACCGCAGGCTGAAACTGTCTGTGAATTACTGTATCAGACTGTTCTCTGAACCAGGAAACCTTGTCTATGACTGTGTCTTTGGCCCTTTGTCAAGGTCAAGTGACCTAGGGGTTAGGAAGGAGACAGAGTAAGTGGTGAAGAAAGGCAGAGTCGACACCCAAAACTCCCGACACCAGGAAACACAAGGGTACATTCAAAACATTTATTTCCACAGCACTAACATAAATTTCATATTCTCATTTTCACAGATATGGGACAAGGGAAACTGAAGAAGAAGAAAAGAGGACAGACGAGGAGCAAGTTCTGAGAAGTGGGAAATAGAGAAGAAGGATAGATACCTACCAGAAACTATCTATTTAAGGGGACAAAGTAACCCCAATACACCTTCCACTAGAACCCAGGTCACCCGCCTATTGTTTGCCCTAAATCCCACTAATCACTATGTCCCTTCAAGTAAAAGAAGAAAAAGCAAGGAACACACCTACACATTAATTCACAGGACAAACAACACAATTCAATCCCTTTCACACTAATGTCATCCACATTCCATTCATTCAAAATAACCATCCATTCATACCGTCATGGCTGGCACACAGCTGCCACACGCCTCTACACTACAGCTCAAAGTTACTCAGCTCATCTATCAATGGAGTCCAGGAATCACGTCTCGCAGTAGACCCCTTGGAAGACTCCTCCACGGTGACTGAGTCCGTCAGCTGTGTCGCCGGTTCAGGTCCCCGCTGCTGGCTCAGCTGACAGTCCCCAAGGTGACCGTGCTAGCCTCCCGACGGACCTCGAGCGACCTGCATTGGTCTTTAAAGGCGCTGGAATGCGCCAAAACCAGAAACCAAAAAAAAAAAAAAAAAAAAAAAAACCGCCCTGCGGCGAAGATCAGTGTCTTAAAAAAAATTCTTTATATATAAAACCTAAATGTGTGTAGGTGCAGTGAAGAAAGACATGAAAACAGTATGTGCGAACCATTTATATATCACTTAATTTTCTTTGTGTTAAAATATGATTTGAAATCTACATTTAATTTTTTTAGAAAAAAGATTTCCCCAGTTTGTTTTCTATGTGTGAAAATAGAAATCCTCCCTTTATCCCCCCCCCCCAAAAAAAAAAAAAAAAAAAAAAAAAAAATTAAAATAAAGAGCCCTCGTTCATCCTTTCATACGTCCATCCATAAAAAAAAAAAAAAAATCAAACATTAGGACAGACAGGACGAACAGGAACAGACAATACGAAAGGAGCGGGGCCAACGCGGGCGTTGCGATGGGAGATCCCTGTTTCCGACTTAATATTAGTCGGATGAACACCTTATTTACATCCGCATCCATCTCGCATGTCTGTATTCTAAATTACAAATATTTTAAAATAATAATGCCAAATTCCGACCGGTCAGGCACCACATATCCAGCAAGGCTTCTGGGCTGTCAGAAATCAACCATCCATATATCCTCCCTTGGTTAACAGCAGCGCCCAAAACCATTCTAGCACAAAGACAACCCTATAGTCCTGGTGCCACAAAAGATACGGAATTCTTTTTACAACCATGAAACGAGCTTCTCCTTACCCCAGAAATCACTCAGGAATTGGGTAAGAAAAAACAGAAATAGAGTCGGAGTACATAAATCACAATTGGAACACTCCGAATGGGCAGAAAAACTATTCGAGAGCGCTTCGCAGACACGCCTCGACTACACACCCTTTTACAAGCAGGATTGAAAATGGATAAAAAAAAAAAAAAACTTTTTTTTTTTTTCTCTCTCTTCTCTTTCACTTGCGAAAAGGGTGGTTTCACGATAACAAAATACTTTCTCTATTTACAGAAATAATTCTTACCAGAACGGCGGGTGGTCAGAAAAGGCCAGCCCCCTGTCTCGACGGAAGACGGGACTCGACCAACCAGTCCCCACCGAAAGGAACTTCAGGTCCTGGGACGACCCAATGGAGAGGTGGCAGTGGGTAGGGATAGAGATCCCCAACAGAAGACCAGCGGCTTCCTTCGGCCGAGCGAACGGCTAGGGTCCCCCGCTGCAGCGCTACGATGAAGTAGACAAAAGAGGCCCACTACCCAAGGATGGGGATCCTTACCACTCGGCTGCTGCAGAGGAGTTGATGTCCCTGGTAGGGCTTCCCATGTCAGACAGGCTAAGGGTGAGGACCCTGACTAATAGTAACCCGCCTTTCTCCTTTTCTTGTTTTCTGCCTTTCTTATTTGGGTCTTTTCTATCTTCGTCTCCCCTTCAAGTCTTCTTTCCAACACTCCTCTTTTCTCTGTGGTCTTCTTGAGGCCCACCGTGTTTGCCGTGCGGTGCGTCCTGTGATGGGGGAGAATAGGATCCTGGAGGTTGAGACCGCTGATGTGACTGCGGTGCATCAAGTCAACACACCTCTTTGGCCTGGACTCCCCTAGACAGGTGGTCGAAGTGGCCCACTTCGATCAAGCGGCTGGTCGCGTGCATGCCCTAGCTCAGGCTAGAAGGCGGCGGCTCTCGGGTCAAACGGGTTTGGGAGCTTCTGTGGCAGGGATGCTTTCAGGCCTGTGTATATCTCCTTTGAAGTCCTGGTGCCCAGATATACTGGAATTCCGTATAAAATGGGCATCCCCCTTGTTGGGACTCGATGGCGGGTGGGAATCAAAAGAGATGAATTCTAATGAATACACCATGGCACCAAAAAAAAAAAAAAAAGACACAGGCAGGATTCAGAAACAGAGACGGACACGGATTCGGAACATGAGACGAGAGTCCTTTCAGGCTTCTGGCCCAGCTGGCTGATTGTGGAGGGAGCAGATGAAGATAGACCTCTGTCAGGCCTGAGTCCTTTTGCGATTGCGAAGGGAATCAATGGCCTCAGCGGGAAGCCAAAGAGCGTCAAGAGACTGAGGAATGGGTCACTTCTGATTGAGTGCTCATCCAAGCTGCACTCCGAGATGCTGTTAAAATCAACAACGTTAGTGGATCGACCGATCAAAGTGTCTCCACACAAATCTCTGAACTCTTCGAAAGGAGTAATCCGGTGTGCAGAGATCTGAGAGGAGTGTCGGAGGCTGAAATCAAGTCAGAGCTGGCATCTCAAGGAGTGACCCACGTTCATCGTGTGCTTGTGCGTAAAGGCAATGACAGGATTCCAACTGACACCCTTTTCTTGACCTTCTGCTCTACTTCTCTCCCGGAGTCGATTACGGTGGGCTACCTGAGAGTTTCAGTGTCACTGTACATCCCATCACCTCTGCGCTGTTTCAAGTGCCAGAGGTACGGCCATGTGAGGGATAGATGTACGGGAGAGAAGGTGTGTGGTACCTGCTGCCAGCCAGTCCACCAGGGTGTGTGTGACAGTCCACCACTCTGTGCCAACTGTGGAGGCAAGCAACCCATCATCATCGAAGACCTGTCCAAACTGGTTAAAGGAAAAGGAAATTCAGAGAATAAAGACTGAACAGCGAATCCCGTTTTTTGAGGCGAAAAAAAAGATTGCTATGAAAAGTCAACCAACTGCTGGGCTCTCGTTTGCAGCTGCAGTAAAGAAGCCAACAACAGTCAGCATCGGAGTGCAGACGGTGGAGTCCTCGTTTGCCGAGAGAGAGCCAGAAACCAAGTCTGTAGCCTCAGGCAGAACCACTGCATGCGATGAACCCCAGCAGTCGTCGCCTTCAGATACGAGTCAGTCTTCAAAGCCTACTCCCGCCCCCAGACCACCAGGGGGCAAAAGACCTACAGGCACTTCAGAGCGGCAGAGAGTGGAAGTCGTTGAAGTACAAGACAAGACCACCCCCTCAAAATCCTCCAAAGGGCACCCTACAGCTGTCAACAAGGGAGCTGGCGGTTCTGGAGGAAAGACCAAGTCGCCACCTAAAAAGAAAACGCCGAACAAAATTGTATCAGATCGAGAGAAAAAAGCGGAGAGAAATTTCAACAGATTTGCAGTTCTCTCGGATCCATCCAGATGATGTTGATATATAAGAAAAAAAGGAAGAATTACGAGATTTATTTTCTTTCACCATATTTCATTTATGATGGACTCATCCACAATGGATTCAATCATACATTGGAATATCAGGGGACTGTCTTCCAATTATGAAGAATTGCAGCTGTTGTGCCGTGAGGCCAGGCCGATGCTAATTGCCCTCCAAGAAACTCTTCTCAAGTCTGACAAAAATTTTTCACTTTCTGGCTACAGTTTTTTAAATCTACCTGCACAGTCTGTTGAACATGGTGCTTCTGGTGGAGTTGCCTTGTTCATTCACAACTCTGTTCTGTACAGCCCAGTTGCTCTGCAGACTCCGCTTCAGGCAGTGGCAGCTCGGGTTACTCTCCACAAAACAGTTACTGTCTGTAGTTTGTACTTATCTCCAAACATCTGCGTCACCAAACAGGACCTCATTTCACTCTTGGAGCAGCTTCCTCGACCCTTGCTGCTTGGGTGATCTGAACGGCCACTCTCCTCTATGGGGAAGTGAGAGATCTTCACCACCACGGGGTCTGCTTTTTTAGAGGTGTTTTCGGAGCTTGATCTGTGTGTCTTGAACAGGAAATCACCAACTTACTTTCACTCCGCTAATGGCACCACATCTTGTCTGGATCTTTCTGTCTGTGATCCATCTTTGTTTTTGGATTTTGTTTGGGAGGTTGATGAGGACCTGCATGGTAGTGACCACTTTCCTGTGTTGCTTCGGTGTACAAATGCAGAGAGAGCGAGTCTTTGCCAGAACGCCTCAATTTCAACAAAGCAGATTGGGACCTCTTTGCCACTAAGTTTCTTATGGATCTGGAAGAGGACAAGATCCTGCATAGTGACGATCCGGCAGGAAGTCTTTCAGATTTCATACTGAATTGCGCAAAGTCAACCATCCAGACATCTTCCAAGAAGCCCGTAATGCCAAAAGTTCCTTGGTTCAATTCTGAGTGCAAAGAAATTAACAAAACCCGTAAAAGAGCTCAACGTAGGGTTTCTTGCAGACCCTCGATGCCCAACGTCCGAGCGCATCAGAAACTGAGGGCCAAATCGAAACACATATATAAGACCAGTAAGCGATTATCTTGGAGACAGTTTTGCTCAAGTCTCACATCCAAAACTTCGAAGAAAAAAGTGTGGAAAATCATCAAGAAAATCAAAGGGAAGAACACCTGCCCCACTGTGAACCACCTCAAGTTTTCTGATTCTTTAATAACAGAGAAAAAAGCAGTTGCTAATCTGCTTGCTTCAACCATTGAAAAGAATTCCTCCTCTTCTAACAAGTCAGCCAGTTTTTTGTCAAAAAACAAGCCCTTAAAGAAAAAGAAAAAATCACCTGCAACTTTTCGTCAGACAACGTGGAAGACTACAATCTTCCTTTCACTTTAAATGAATTGAAATCCGCCTTACTTTCTTGCAACGATTCCTCTCCGGGTATAGATGAAATCCATTATAAACTTCTGAAACATCTTCCGCAAAAAGGTCTGCACATCTGCTACATGTATACAACCATGTATGGACTACTGGATTCTTCCCACCATCTTGGCGAAAAGCCCTCATCATTCCTATTCCTAAACCTGGAAAAGATCTCTCCAACCCGTCAAACTACCGTCCAATAGCTTTGACCAGCTGTGTCTGTAAACTGATGGAGAAAATGGTCAACGCTAGACTCATGTGGAAACTTGAAACCGACGGCCTTTTGGCGAAAGAACAGTGTGGTTTCCGTAAACATCATACTACAGTGGACCATTTGATTCGTCTGGAATCTACGCTTCGGAACGCCTTTCTGAACAAACACCACGCAGTGGCTATATTCTTCGACTTGGAGAAAGCCTACGATACCACCTGGAAAGCTGGAATTCTTCATGATCTCCATGATCTTGGTTTTCGGGGTCATCTTCCACTTTTCATTCAAAATTTTTTGGCAGACCGACAGTTTCAGGTCCGGGTTGGCACCACTCTCTCTGATGTTCATGAGCAGGAGTTGGGTGTTCCACAAGGGAGCATACTGTCTCCGGCCCTATTCAGCATCAAGATTAACAACATTGTCAAGTCAGTTCAGCAGGGTTCAGACTGCTCATTGTTTGTGGATGATTTTGCTGTCTATGCAACTGGAAGCCTGTACCCGAGTGTCCAGCGCAGGCTCCAGCTTTGTGTGGATAAAATTCATCAATGGGCGGATGAAAATGGCTTTACTTTCTCTCCTACGAAGACACAGTGCATTTCACTCCATAATTTTCGTCAGTTTTTTTTCCAGATCCTGAAATCAAAATAGGAAATCTCCCATTCCAGCTCACAGAGGCCAAATTCCTTGGAGTTATTTTCGACCAAAAACTCAACTTTCTCAGCCATATTAAACACCTCAAAACCTCTTGCCAGAAAGCTCTGAATATTCTGCGGGTCGTAGCACACACTGACTGGGGCGCTGATAAAGAAAACTTTGCTGCACCTCTACAGAGCCTTGGTCCGTTCCAAACTGGACTATGGTTGTGCTGTGTACGGCTCTGCCAGACCGTCGTATCTAAAACTCTTGGACCCTATCCACCATCAAGGGCTTCGTCTCTGTCTTGGAGCATTCCGCACCACCCCTGTGTACAGCCTGTACGCAGAGGCAGGTGAACCTTCACTGTCCAAACCGCAGGCTGAAACTGTCTTTGATTACTACGTCAGACTGTTTCTCCGAACCTGAAAACCCTGCCTATGACTGTGTCTTTGACCCTCAGTTTCAAAGCAAATTTGACAACACCCTAACTGTATTCCGCCGTTTGGTCTTCGTATGCAGCCTCACGCACGGAATGCAGGTCTAGACCTAGGAGTTGTGTCCGATTTTTCCAAGTTTCCGGATCAACCTCCGTGGACCTTTTTCACACCAGAGATTCGTTTTGATCTTGCAGCTTTTCGCAAAGAGTCCACTAGCTCTCTAGCATACAAGGCTTTGTATGCTGACCTCTGTTCGAAATTCTCATCCTATCAGAAAATTTTCACTGACGGTTCCAAGTCTGAAGATGGAGTGGCCTGTGCAGCCTACTGCTCTGGTGCTCCTTCTCAAATACTGTTAGAACATATCCTTCAGACGCTTCTGCTTACTCTGCTGAAGTTACAGCTCTGGTTCTGGCACTACGGATAATCTCCCAATCTACGAAGAGGGACTTTCTTGGTTTGTCGGATTCACTGTCGGCTTTGGAGGCCATAGCTGGCCGCAATCTTCAGCACCCCGAACTTTTACACTTTTTTGAACTTTTTACCAAGTTGACAGCGGAGGGTTACAACATTCTTCTGGCTTGGGTTCCTGGTCATGTCGGCATCGGAGGGAACGAAATGGTGGATCGTTTGGCCAAGAATGCCGTAGAGAGAGAAACTGTCAAAACACACCTATCCCCTGCTCAGATTTGAAACCCAAAATTAACGATTATGTAAAAGACCTCTGGCAGGAGGATTGGAATACACAGACGGATAACAAACTCTTTCAGATCCGTCCAAACCTAAAGGAGTTCCTCCCGTCTTCGTCTGGTGGTCGTAAAAAGAAGAAACAGTTCTGTGCCGGCTGCACACCGGCCATTCGTATTTTACCCATTCCTACCTTTTAAAGAGTGAAGAAGCTCCCTTGGTGCATTCCGTGTCATGTGCCACTCACAATGAAACATATTCTTTTAGAGTGTTGGGATTTGCACGATGTGAGACACAAACATTTTACAGCAGAGTCCATGAAAACCTTGTTCAGAGATGTTCCGCCTGCCTGACGCGATCTTTGAGTTCTTGAAAGAGGTTAACATTTTTCATCGGATCTGAGATTTTTTACAGTGGAAAGATTTTTAACAAAGTTTTGCTCCTTCTCAAATACAAATACTGTTAGAACATATTCCTTCAGACGCTTCTGCTTACTCTGCTGAAGTTACAGCTCTGGTTCTGGCACTACGGATAATCTCCCAATCTACGAAGAGGGACTTTCTGGTTTTGTCGGATTCACTGTCGGCTTTGGAGGCCATAGCTGGCCGCAATCTTCAGCACACCCGAACTTTTACACTTTTTTGAACTTTTTACCAAGTTGACAGCGGAGGGTTACAACATTCTTCTGGCTTGGGGTTCCTGGTCATGTCGGCATCGGAGGGAACGAAATGGTGGATCGTTTGGCCAAGAATGCCGTACGAGAGAAACTGTCAAACACACCTATCCCCTGCTCAGATTTGAAACCCAAAAATTAACGATTATGTAAAAGACCTCTGGCAGGAGGATTGGAATACACAGACGGATAACAAACTCTTTCAGATCCGTCCAAACCAAAGGAGTTCCTCCCCGTCTTCGTCTGGTGGTCGTAAAGAAGAAACAGTTCTGTGCGGCTGCACACCGGCCATTCGTATTTTACCCATTCCTACCTTTTAAAGAGTGAAGAAGCTCCTTGGTGCATTCCGTGTCATGTGCCACTCACAATGAAACATATTCTTTTAGAGTGTTGGGATTTGCACGATGTGAGACACAAACATTTTACAGCAGAGTCCATGAAAACCTTTGTCAGAGATGTTCCGCCTGACGCGATCTTTGAGTTCTTGAAAGAGGTTAACATTTTTCATCGGATCTGAGATTTTACAGTGGAACAGGAGAAAACACGAGCAATTTAATCCGGCCTAAAACTCTGGCCAGGTATCTAAAAAGAAAAAAAAGAAGAAAGAAACCCACCCGTGCACACACGCGCGCCTACACACGCGCACATACACACATACACATGCGCGCACACACACACACACACACACACGCGCACCACACAGCCGCGCGGCAATGCACACTCACACGCGCGCTGTATCATCTGTACACACGTTCGCTCTCGCGTGCCCCTCACATTCAGCTTTTTTTTAAATTGAAGGGGACAGTAAAGTCAGAGGATGCTGCAACCCCACGGACGACACGCTCGAGAGCATGACCTCTGTGCTCTAACCTCCACACAAGCTAAAACTGACACACTGCCTGTCAGCAACAATCCCTTATGTATAAACTAAAGAATTTAAAAGGCGTCCGTGACACCCTTAGTTCCAAAATAAATTCGAAAACACCCTAACTGTACTCTGCCGTTTGGTCTTCGTATGCAGCCTCATGTGCAGAATGCAGGTCTAGACCTAGGAGTTTGTCCGATTTTTCCAAGTTTCCAGATGAGCCTCCATGGACCTTTTCACACCAGAGATTCGTTTTGATCTTGCAGTTTTTCGCAGAGTCTACCAGCTCTCTGGCATATAGAGAGATTCCCATCCTCTCAGAAAATTTCACTGACGGTTCCAAGTCTGTAGATGGAGTGGCCTGTGCAGCCTATTGCCCTGGTGCTCCTTCTCAAATACTGTTAGAACATATTCCTTCAGATGCTTCTGCTTGCTCTGCTTACTCTGCTGAACTTACAGCTCTGGTTCTGGCACTGAGGATAATCTCACAGTCTACGAAGAGGGACTTTTTGGTTCTGTCAGATTCACTGTCAGCTTTGGAGGCCATAGCTGGCCGCAACTTCAGCATCCAGAACTTTACACTTTTTTGAACTTTTGACCAAGTTGAAAGTGGAGGGTTACAACATTATTCTGGCTTGGATTCCCGGTCATGTTGGCATTGGAGGGAACGAAATGGTTGATCGTTTGGCCAAGAATGCCACACCTATCCCCTGCTCAGATCTGAAACCCAAAATTAACGATTATGTCAGAGACCTCTGGCAGGAGGATTGGAATACACAGACGGATAACAAACTCTTGCAGATCCGTCCAAACCTAAAGGAGTTCCTCTCATCTTCGTCTGGTGGTCGTAAAGAAGAAACAGTTCTGTGCCGGCTGCACACTGGCCATTCGTATTTTACCCATTCGTACCTCTTAAAGGGTGAAGAAGCTCCGTGGTGCATTCCATGTCATGTTCCACTCACAATGAAACATATTCTTTTAGATTCTTGGGACTTGCACGATGTGAGACACAAACATGTTACAGCAGATTCCATGAAAACCTTGTTCAGAGACGTTCCACCTGACACAATCTTTGAGTTCTTGAAAGAGATAACATTTTTCATCGGATCTGAGATTTTACAGTGGAAAGATTTTTAACAAACTTTTGGATGGGTTTTTGGATGTATTTTAAAGAATTGTGTGAATGACTGACTTGTGAGTTGTTTTTAACGTGGTGACGGCCCTGGTGTGGCCCTTTGCAGTCGGCTGGGCTGTGGGCAACATTGTCTTATCTTATTTCAATGTGTTGTTTTTAATCCTAGGATTGGTTCTTTTAATCTGTTTTTAATGGGTTGGGTGGGGTTTTGCTTTAATCCTTTTTTTAACATATA
>JADBJO010011206.1:15062-20062 GCA_016801955.1 Conus betulinus
GTCTTTGATGTACCTGTTTCAAAATTTCCGAGAAAAAACCTCATTTAAAATACCCCTTTGGCAACAATGTACAGTTTATAAATCATTCCTGTCGTGTTTCGTAAGTATCTGACGCTAATGAAACAACAAAGCATGTCAGTATGGCCTGTTTTCAATCTGCTTCACTTGACTGATTCACTAATAGAGATACATCCATAATTATAATCTCCCTTAAGTGTTACTGGCAATATTTTTATACTCGGCAAATGGTTCCTGACTCGCCTTTTGGTAATACATTCACACACATCTCGTCTCTGCACAAGTATCCTCCTCCCCCACTTTTTCTCCAAGGACACACACCACACACACACACACACACACACACACACACACACACACACACACACACACACACACATGCACGCACAGCACACACACACACACACACACACACACACACACACACACACACACACACGCACACACACACACACACACACACACACACACACGCGCACGCACACAAACACACACACACACACACCATACACGCGCGCGCGCACACACACACACACACACACACACCACACGCATGCATGCGCGCACGCACCCCCCCCCCCCCCCCCCCCCCCCCCACACACACACACACACACACACACAGAAGTATTTAATGTGAAGTCACCATGAAGCATCCCACCAGAGGAGACGTTGCACTACTGCCGAGTCACTTCGGTGGTGTTCAGTGGTGCCTGTTCTGATTCATCATTCGCAGGATACCAACTACTAAGCCCCCCCCCCCCCTCCCCCCCCCCTGACGATAATACTTGCATGTTCGCGGCGACAACGTGAGTAAGCATCCCACGCCGGAATGCGCCATTACGACCGGCCAATGACAATCCCCATGAACACGCCGACCTCAACACGCACTCACCATCGTTACCTCGGTTTCTAGTCTCATTCCGAGGAATTGTTATGAAAATGGAGTCAACAAATGTTAACTCCGAGGGAAGAATCCCCCCTCCACCGAAACGGCCCGCTGGAGATTCGAACCGGTAACCCCAGGATCACCATGATCAAGAATCCTTTTTTTTTTTTTTTTTTTTTTTTTTTTTTTTCAAAGATTGGGTACATTTCTTGCGTATTATCCGACACGCTGTTTGTAGAACGCTAGCATGTGCACATGGTTACATACAAGCATCTTTTGCTGTATCATGTTGGCCTCAATAATTTTGCATTGTTATCAAGATATAGGGTCAGTTCCCTAGGAATGTTGGTAATTAAACAATTTCTCTGTATTGTATGTATAGTTACGGTAAAGGGTCAATATTGCATGTAATGGAATATATGTAGACCATTTATTGCAAATATGTGTGTGGTCCATTTTTAAATATGCATTATATTCTTCAGTTTTATATCTTATTTTTAATTTATTGAGAAAACACGTTTAGTTGTGGGACGTTATTTTTTGCTTTGCAGTTGAATATGTAATATTTTGCAAAGATCATTATAAAGTTAAATACTTCATCACTAGTAATAACACTGTCATGGCCAAGCAAGACAAAGGATTCCGTGATTCTAATATTCTCTGCACTTATACATTTTCTCTTTCATTAGATTAGTAAGTGAATTCCAAAATATCTGTACGTGTCTGCACTTCCAAAATATATGATCAATACTATCTTTATTATCTCTGCACAAATTGCACTTATCATTATTTACAACTTCCATCTTATTTAAGACAACATTGGTACCCAAACATCTATGCAATATTTTTAGCTGAAACCACTTTAGCTTTACTTCACTAATTTTGTGTGTAGTTAAAAAGCAGTCTTTCCAGTTATGGTTCTTGGCTAGCTTCGTGTCCCACACATGAGAATTTTAATGTCTCATTGTTTGCAGTTAGAATATCATAATATAAATTTGTGCCTTTATGAGTGGAAAACAATTGCTTAAAACACAGTTGTGTCTCTGTATACTTGTTATTCTTTACAATGATGCCAAAACCTCTAGCAAAATCTGTTATTATGGATATATATCCAATGAAAGTAACAAAATTGATTTCGATTTGGTATTTTTCTTTAAAACATAAGTACGACAGAGGTTTAGAAACTATGTATTTTCTATCTATTTGAAAACATTTGTTATAAAGAAGAGGCTCAGCGAGAAGCTCAGCCGAATTTTTAGGTATGCATTTATAGGAATATTTTATAAGCATTAAAAACATCTGCCCAAAATTGGTTATACCTAGTAACTTTGGAAACAAACTCTGGCCCAAAATTTTTAAAATAATTCCACTGTGGGTAATTTGAACAACAAAATATCTTTCCATTTATGGATTGACTTTTCAGCTTTGCGAATCCAAGACAGCTTTAGTGCCATCACAAAAGTTTTTACATCAGGAATACCAATACCTCCCGTTTTTAATACTTTTATGTGAATTTTTTCGGCTAATTTTGTCTGGCTTTTTGTTCCACACAAATTTGTATATAAGATTTTGGCAGGATTGAAAGAATATGTCTGGAGGATTAGGTAGAAGCAAACATAAATGAGTTAACTTGGAGAGAATAACCGATTTTAAGATTGCGACTCTGCCAAGGGGAGTTAACTGTCGTTTTATCCAAATATTGAATAAATTTCACTTCTGCTAACTTGTCTGTGTAGTTTAGCGATATGCATTCATCTAAATTATTTGTAAACCAAATTCCAAGTACACGAAATTTCGGCGGGTTCCAAAAAAATTCTAAGTGTTCCATATAACGAACTGTACTATTTTTCTGTCTACCTATCCAAATTACGCTTGTTTTATTAGTATTCATATGCAGACCTGAAACAGAGCCAAATTTATCCAGAACTTCTATACAAGTTTCAAACGATCTTTCATCTCCAGCTAACAAGAATTCTGTGTCATCAGCGTATTGTGTTAATTTGTGTTCCACGTTGTTTATAGTTATTCCTTTGATATTTAAATTCTGTCTCACCATAATTGCTAATATTTCGACACACAAGACAAAGAGATATGGGGACATATAGGATCTCCTTGACTACAACCCTTTTCAATTTTAAACCATTCTGATATTTGACCATTTACTATCACACAGGATTTGATATTCTTATAGAATGTACTAATCCATTTAATTATATCCTCTGAAAATCCAAAAGCTTTTAAGGTTTTAAACATAAAATCCCAACTAATCGAATCGAAAGCTTTCTCGAAGTCTATATTTAACAACAGTCCAGGTAAGTCATGTTCTTCTAGATACGCGATGGTATCATAATTATATTAATCTTATGTTGTCCCCAATATATCTATTTCTAATAAAACCAGTTTGGTCTTCGTTTACTAATTTTGGTAGTACTATTTTAAGACGATTAGCGACACAAGATGAGCCAATTTTAATTGACGTTTTAGTAGTGATATGGGTCTCCAGTTTTTTAATATACTGCCTCGGTCGATCATTCTTAGGTATACAGGTAATCATTCCTCTTGTTGTACAGACGACATCTCTCCCCTTTTAAATCCGGCATTAAGGGCTCTTACCACCAAAGGACCTTTTTTTTTTTCCAGAATACTTAAAAAAAATTCTGCGCTGAACCCATCTGTTCCAGGGCTTTTATTGTTCTTCATTTTCCTAAGAGCATCCGTTGCTTCTTCTAAAGTTATCTCACCCTCTAATCCTTTCACTTCCTCGTCATTTAAATGTGGTATTTCATTTAACAAATGGTCTGTTTCACAAGACTCTACTTCCGTGTATGAATAAAGTGATTCATAAAATCGTTGAACTTCTACTATAATATTCTTCTGAACTGTGAGCGTATTACCGTGTTGGTCGATTAATTTCGCAATGTTTTTTTACTCACATAATGACGCTTCTCTAAATTACAGAAATAATTAGTTACCTTTTCTCCCTCAGATATCCATCTCGCTCTTGATCTTAGGAGTACTCCTTCCATTCACCTCTCTCTCATTTGTTTCAGTTGTTCAGTTTTGATTTTTAAACGATCAGTGATTTCTTCGTTTTTTGGCTCCTGTTTATGCAAATCAGTAATTTCGTTTTCTAACAGGTTTTCTTCTTCTGTCATTCTTTTTTTTTCATTGTAGCATACGATATTGTCTTAGATCTTACCTTCATTAAAAGAAAATCCAGAAAGACGTCGTCAGGTATTGAAAAAACAGAAGTACCATCTGAGCGAGTATTAATTGTGTATTCTTGAATGATTTCATCAATTTCGATATTGATTTCATTTAAATAATTCTTATCTTTTAGAAGAGATGTATTGAACTTCCAGAAAGTATTGCGTTTGACATTTTGTTTGAATTGTAATTTTAATGATATACAGGAGTGGTCAGTCCTATATCCACATTCTATATCTCTGTGTCTTCTACAATAGAAATAAGTGGATCAGAAATAAGAAAAAAGTCTAGTCTTGCCTGCTGAAAAGGATTTAGTCTTCTCCAGGTGTATCGAAGACATTCATAATTCAAATCTCGCCAAATGTCGGTTAAATCCAAGTTTTCTATCATGTTTTCAACTTCCCTTCTTGCATGAGGATTATTAACATGTTTGTAATTGTGACAATCTTTCTGTGGTTCAAGAACTAAATTGAAATCTCCAGCTATGATTATGTTTTCTAAATTAAACAGTCTAATTTTTTTTTCTTTAAGATCTTTATAAAAGTCTGGATTATCTTTATGGGTCTATAGATGTTGACAATAAATAATCATTTTTTTGTATTTCTACAGCTACCATTACAAAGTTTCCACATGTATCTTTTATATAACTCTTTTCACCTTAAAAATTCAAAATTATTGTTAAACAATAATAGCAACCCCCCTAGCATTTGAGGTGAGACTTGAAAAAAATCCCTGATATCCCCATTCAGCTAGTATATGTTTTTCCATATTTTTCTCGAAATGAGTATCTTGTAGGAAATAGACAGAGTACTTTTTAGTTCTTAAATAGTGAAATACATCTCGCCGTTTCTGTGGATTATTGAGGCCTTGACAATTAGCAGAGAGAATT
>JADBJO010011206.1:25062-29014 GCA_016801955.1 Conus betulinus
AAATTCAGCACATTTAAAGGAATTCTAAAAACACAGAACCAACGTGCAACAAATAATACATGATTATATATTTTTGAGAACAAAAAATTATATCAAAAATGAAACAGCAGAGGGGAACGGGGCAAAGAGAGAGAGAGAGAGAGAGAGAGAGAGAGAGAGAGAGAGTGAGAGAGAGAGAGAGAGGAGAGAGACAGACAGACAGACAGACAGACACAGACAGAGAGAGAGAGTGGGGGAGAAGGGGGGTTGCTAAGGGGGGCGGTACAATGTAGAGATATGTGTCAATTGTCGGCTTTCCCAGAGAGGCTTATTGAGAGAGGTGACAGAGATTTGTGCTGTAGACACCTCCCTGTCTGGCTTGTGAATCTTGTTTGAAAGGCAGGCAGAGAGACAAACAGAGAAACTGAGAGACAGACAGACAGACAAACAGACAGACAGAAAGGTAGACAGGTAGGCAAACAAACAGACAGACAGGGAGAACCATTTCCATAGGGATGATCGACAGCTTTCTTTCCTGTTTGTTTTGTTCAGCCATCTGCCCGAAAAAACTAAATAAACAACTAAATGCGACGGACCGCAAGCAGAATCTAAACAACGAAAACAACCACGGAGTGAATGTGCAGGGCCACAAACGAAACTGAAAGAGAAGAAAGACCACCAGACATGACAAACAATTAGGTGTGGGGCGAAGTTAGAGAGAGAGATAGAGAGAGAGAGAGAGAGAGAGAGAGAGAGAGGATAGGAGAGAGAGAGGAGAGAGGGAGAGAGGGGAGGGGAGTGGAGGGAGGAGAGAGAAGAGAGAGAGAGAGAGAGAGAGAGAGAGGAGAGAGAGAGAGAGAGAAAACATCCCTGCACCATAAACATTCAGCACATTCAAAGGAATTCTAATAAAATAGAACCAACATGCAGCAAATAATACATGATTATATTTGAGTGACACAAAAATTCTATCAACAATGAAAATGAAACGGAGCGAAAGAGAGGGAGAGGAAGAGAGAGAGAAGAGAGAGAGAGGAGAGGAGAGAGAGAGAGAGAGAGAGAACAGACAGACACAGACAGTATACCGAACATACAGACAGACAGACAGAAACAAAGAGAGAACAGAAGGCGGCTAAAAGAAGGGGGGGTTGACTAAAGGGCTGTTACAAAATGTAAGACATATGTGTCAATTGTCGGCTCCTTTCCCAGAGGGGCTTATTGAGGGAGGTGACAGATCTGTGCTGTAGACAACACCTCCCTGTCTGGCTTGAGAGACATACGAGACAGGACCACCGACAGACAGGTTAGGCGACAGGGACAGACAGCGAATTCTGTACTCCTAGGGTAAGGTAAAACATGATCAGACGGCTTCATTTCCATGTTTGTGGTTCAAGCAATCTGAACGTAGAACGAAATAAACACCTTTAAAAATGCGACGACCCGCAAGCAGCAGAATCTAAACAACCGAAAAACGACACGGAATGAATGTGCATGGGCCACAAACCACGGGAAAACCCGAAAGTACGAAAGAAAGAGAGAGTGAAGAAAGACACAAGGACAGGACAAACAATGAAACGTGGTGGGCGAAGAAGAGAGAGAGAGAGGAGAGGAAAAGAGACGAGAGGAGAGAGAGGAAGCCGAGGAGTAGAGGAGAGAGGAGGAGAGTGAGACGAGACGGAGAGAGTTGAGAGAGAGAGAGAGAGAGAGAGAGAGAGGATTGGGAGGAGGATGACCGAGAGAGAGAGGAGAGCATCCGGCACAATAAACATACCACTCGGCGTCTCCCACTGCAGCAAAGCAAACAACCAACCAACCGACCAACCAACCAAAACCAAGCCCAGGCATGATGTTAACAAGATCAGGAGAGTTGCCCACTAAGCCTAGCGCCGCGCTGTGACCTTTGTCTGACGTGTTCCCCCCTCCTATTCTTTGACCTCTTCAGAAGCACCATCATGCAGGTAGTGCAAAGATTCCGGCACCATCCCCACACGTGCAAGCCAACACATTCTGGACCGTTTTCTGTTGCAGTATCGATGCCAGCATTCCTGGAGGTGCTGTGGGAAGTGTCTGGTGACGGGGCAGCCAGCCAACAGAAATTAGGTATTTCTACATGTGATCGTGTGTGGTCAGCTCTTGTTGTTGTCTTTTGTTGTTGTTGTTTGTTGTTGTTGATGGTGTCGTTGTTAGCCTCCTGCATCTCCTCTTCCACCGCCTCCTTTTCCTCCTTCCTCCTTACTCTCTTCGGTTCTTTCCCTTGAATTTCGATCACCGGTGATCGATGGTTTCTTCCCGGAATTATGGTATTTAAAACAACATTTTTGTTATCTGAAGCAATATATCGCCTAAAAAAAACATCGAAATAGACACATTCATCACACAAATATTATTATGATTTTAGAAATAATGCGCAGAATGTTACGAAAAATTACCAAAAAAAATTCATGCAAAAAGCAAAAATCTCAAAAAAAGCTGTTGAGAGTTTTAATCTATCCCCAACCTCTGCTTTCCTTACTCCTTTTTTTTTCTTTTCTTTTCTTTTTCTTCTCTCCTTGCCATCGTCCTCCTCTCTCCATCCCCCCCCCCCCCCCTACCTCCTCCTTCCCCCTTCCTCCTTCCCCTTTCGTTTTTCTTCTTTTTATTTTCTCTCCTTTGTCTGTGCCCTTCCTTTTTTTTCACTTCATAATTTTCCCCTCTTATTCGTCCCTTCCTCCTCCTCCTCCTCCTCCTCCTCCTCCTCTCGTCGTTGTTTTTCTTCCGCTTTCCATCCTGTTTTCATTCTTGTTCCTCACCACTTTCCCTCCTTTTATTCACCCCCTATTCGAATTTCCCCTCCTCTCACCCCCATCCCTCCTCCTCCTCTTTCTTCTTCTTCTTCTCTTCTTCTTCTTCTTCTTCTTCTTCTTCTTCTTCTTCTTCTCCTCCCCCTCTTCTTCTTTCTCCTTCTTCTTCTCTCTGTCTTCTTTCCTCCTCCTCCTCCTCTTCTTTCCTCTGTCTCTTCTTCTGCTCTCTTCTTCTTCTTCTCTTCTGTCCTCCTCCTTCTTTTCCTCCTCCTCTTCTGTCTCCTCCTCCCCTCCTCTCCCTCCGCCCTCCTCCTCCTCCCCCCCCCCCGCCTCCTCACTTTCCTTCCCCTTATCTATCCTAATCCCCATCTTCCTTTTATTCATCTTTCCTTTCTTTTATTCTCTACCTCTTTCTCGTCGTCTTCAGGGTCTTCTTCCTGCGAATATCCACCTCCTTCTTCTTATTCATTTTCCTTCTCTTCCTTTTTATCGCGTTTTTTCCTTCCCCACTCCCCCCCCCCCCCCCCCCCCCCACCTTCATCTTCTAAACCTTCATCATTCCTACTATTCCTCCTTCTCATCGTCGCTCCCCCCCCCCCCCCCCCCCCCCCCCCCCCCCCCCCCCCGCCCTTTCTTGCTTTTGGTCCTTCTCATCTTCCTCTTCCTCCTTCTCTTCATCCATGTCTTCCTCCTTCTCATCTCCTCTGTCTCTCCTCTCCCATCCTACGCCCTCATTATCTTCATCATCAAATCAGAGTAATTTTTCATCGTCATTATCCCCCCTTCCCCCCACCATCTCACCAAATAATCAAGATAATAGACAAAAGAAAAACGGTTCGAAAATGATGGGGTATGTAATAGCTTTATGGGAGGTCAGAATGTGTACCATGTGGATGTCGTTTCTTCCTTTTTCGTAACTTTTTTTTTCCTTTTTTTTCTTTCTACCCTACCTTTATTTTTTGAGACAAACCGGACTTTACAAAAAAACACGGATTACCCAGTCAGACATGCTTGGATGGAGAGAGAGAGAGAAAAAGAGATGAGAGAGGAGAGAGAGAACGAGGAGAGAGGAGAGAGAGAGAGAGAGAGAGGGGAAGGAGAGAGGAGGAGAGAGAGTCTGTGTGCGTGTGCATCCTGTGCACGGTCGGTGTTGGTGGTCCCCGTCTTCCTGTCAGGTTCGTTTCCCTCTCTCT
>JADBJO010011206.1:35214-50214 GCA_016801955.1 Conus betulinus
GACGGCTTTAGTGCAGAATTCTTTAAAGTATTTGAAAAAAAAAAAACTAGGCGGATTTGTTGTAAGAGCACTTAATGCGAGTTTTAGAAAGGGAGAGCTATCTTGTGTACAGAGAGAAGGAATTATAACTTCTATCCCTAAAGGTGATAAACCAAGGCAATATATAAAAAACTGGAGACCTATCTCACTTTTAAATGTAATTTATATAAAATAGGATCATCCTGTATAGCAAATCGTTAAAGCAAGTTCTACCAAATATAATTGATGAAGATCAAACAGGGTTTATCAAAAACAGATATATTGGAGATAATTTAAGGTTGATATATGATATGATGGCTTATCTAGACACACAAACATAATCTACCCGGATTGCTTTTGAATATAGATTTTGAAAAGGCTTTCGATTCGATAAACTGGAACTTTATGTTTAAAGTACTGAAAGCATTTTGGTTTTCAAGAAGATATATGTAGATGGATAGGTACGTTCTATAAAAATATTAAATCATGTGTAATTGTAAATGGTCAGGTTTCGGATTGGTTTAAAATTGAACGAGGCTGCAGACAAGGAGACCCTCTATCTCCTTATATATTTGTGTTATGCGTAGAAATATTGGCTATTATGGTCAGACAGAATTCCAGTATCCATGGGATCTCGGTGAACAATGTTGAACACAAGATTTCTCAGTACGCTGATGACACAGAATTCCTACTCGCAGGAGAGAAGTTCTTTTGAAAACTGTATAGATGTTCTTGATAGGTTTGGTTCTGTGTCGGGCCTTCATATGAATGTAGGAAAAACTAATGTCGTTTGGCTGGGAAGTGAGAAAAATTCTGAAATTCGTTACATGGAACTTTAGGTATGGAATGGAATCCGTCTAAATTCCGAGTATTAGGAATGTGGTTCACTAATGACCTGAAAGAATGTGTAGATATAAATTACTCAGAAAGACTAGCAGATGTAAAGCATTTATTCAAAAAAAATATGGATAAACGACAGTTAACACCCTTGGTAGGGGTAGCAATATTAAAATCTCTTATCCTTTCAAAGTTGACACACCTCTGGTTACTATTACCAAACCCACCAGACATATTTTTTCAATCATGTCAACAGGCTTGTTACCAATTTGTTTGGAATAAGAAGCCAGATAAGATTAGCCGAAAAACTGCACATAAAAGTATCAAAGATGGCGGCATTGGTCTTCCTGAACTAAAAACTTTTGTTTTATCTCTGAAGCTGTCCTGGATACGTAAAGCTGAGATGTCAACCCATAGATGGCGAAATATTCTGTTGTTTAACTTCCCTAAGTGGTCGCTTATGAAAAAAAAATATGGTCCAGAATTCGTTTCCAAATTTACTAAGTATAATCAGTTTTGGGCTGAAGTTCTTGATGCGTAAATTCTTTTATTACAAGTGTCCCCCCAAAACTCCACTGAACTTCTTGCCGAACCATTATGCCACAATAAGCGATTTCAAATCGGAAAGAAGTGCATTGTATCGAAAAAAAACTAAGTAGCAAAGATATTAACTGTCTCGCCCACTTTTTTGATGACAAAGGAAAGTTCTTGCCACATGCACTTTTTAAAGAAAAATATAATATAAATATTGATTTTGTCACTTTTGCTGGCTATAAATCGACTATAATGGACTATGTGAAAAACCTCTGGGTATAACTATAAAAAAAACGATAAGTACATAAAAACTCATCATTGTGCTTTAAACATCTTTTCGCTATAAATAAAGGCTCCAAGTTGTATTATGATATCATCATTGCGAATAATCAAAAGCCAAAATGTTGTGATAAATGGGACATGAAATTGCTGATGCAAAATGATTGGAAATCCTGTTTTTTGCACGCGCATAAGATACGTGATGTAGGGCTGCAGTGGTTTCAACTGAAAATATTACACAGGTGTTTATGCACAAATGTTTTTTAAAGGAGATTGGAATCGTTGAAAGTAATAACTGTAGTTTTTTGCAGCAGCACATCCAAAGATAGCATTGATCATATGTTTTGGAAATGTCACCATGTACAAGTATTTTGGAATGCTTTCATTGGCTTAATGAAAGAAAAAATGTTTGAATGCTGAAAATGTCCTTTTGACAGAAGCACTAGTACTATTTGGCTATGACAATGCAATTGTGGGCGACACCGTCTTTTATTTTATAATACTATTTGCGAAATATTACATATACATTTGTAAAATAAACAACACCCTGCCACAAATACAAGTATTTATAAATAAATTAAAATTTAGATACAAAATTGAGGAACATATTGCATATTTGAAATTAAACCATGCATTTTTTTTTTGACTAGATGGCTGACATACAGACCATTGATGGATACTGCGTAACATTTTGTGCCCTTTTTTTTTTTTTTTTTTTTTTTTTTTCTTTTCAAAAACAAGTTGCACTAATAGATTTAGAAGTGTAAGATGAGGTGTGTAAATGAACACTTTTCTGTGCATTATTAGAGGCCTGATTTCAATATTTGGGGGGGGGGGGGGGGGTTGCTATAATGTTTGTTTGTTTTTTTTTCTTTTCCAAGATAATTTCAAATCCTGCCGTCAAAAGAAGGACCGCTTGCTGGATTAGGAATCAGGAATCGGGAGATGATCATGCTGGTGGTGATGGTAGTGGGGATGGGTCAAGGGGTGTGTAGCAGAAGGGGGGGAGAAGGTGAGAATGGGTGGGGGGTGTGGCACTTGATTACTTGTCTCACGAACATCATCCTACCACTGGTTTTTTTTCCCTCGCTGTTCAGAACATTGATGTAGATGACTACACAGGCAGACAGATTGAAAAAATAGAAACAATGTCTGGTTAAGAGCACAGACTGCATACAGAGGATTGAAAAGAAAAAGATGAAAACAAGACTCCCGTTGTGATGAATTTATTCTTTGAAGTCCAAGACTGTTCTAAGACGTCAGTCTCCATCATCGAAAAGTTAGGAAAAACGCGCAGTTACGGGCGGAACGTAACTCCACCAAAAGAACAGAACGATAAATAAACAGAACAATACAAAACAAATCAAACGAAACTCTCCACTCTTTTGATTGATTACTAACATCCAAACTTCAACACCAAATTGTTTTCTTTGTATGAACAATAATCACGAATTGTTTTCCTTTCCATGAAAAATGGCAGTCAGAACTGTTTCCAAGTGATTAAAAAAAATTGTTTGTTTAGAATAACTTTAACTCAATTTCCAGCCTAATGTATCGTCCCTGAATGAGTCACTGTCGAAACGACACAAACTGACTCATGAAAAGAGTTTCTACGACTCATGAGCGCTGCAACATTATACTGGGTTATAGCCCTACGACATAGGCAGGGTTATACTGGGTTATAGCCCTACGACAAAGGCAGGGTTATACTGGGTTATAGCCCTACGACATAGGCAGGGTTATACTGGGTTATAGCCCTACGACATAGGCAGGGTTATACTGGGTTAACTACGACATAGGCAGGGTTATACTGAGTTATAGCCCTAGACATAGGCAAGGTTATACTGGTTACTGCCCTACGACATAGGCAAGGTTATACTGGGTTATTGCCCTACGACATAGGCAGGGTTATACTGGGTTATAGCCCTACGACATAGGCAGGGCTATACTGGGTTATAGCCCTACGACATAGGCAGGGCTATACTGGGTTATAGCCCTACGACATAGGCAGGGTTATACTGGGTTATAGCCCTACGACATAGGCAGGGCTATACTGGGTTATAGCCCTACGACATAGGCAGGGCTATACTGGGTTATAGCCCTACGACATAGGCAGGGTTATACTGGGTTATAGCCCTACGACATAGGCAGGGTTTTACTGGGTTATAACCTTACGACATGGGCAGGGCACAAATCGGCTGGAAGGGGCAAAGGTGGCGCCTGTGAGGGAAATGGGGGTGGGGGGAGGGGACAAAATAGCTGTAGGGGGGGTGGTGGTGGGTACTAGGGAAGGGGGGAGGGAGGGGGGGGCAATGGAACGACGAAACAGCGGTTTACAATACGTCCGTCCTAACATCTTCTGGAGTCCCTGACCCCCAGCCACTCCAGGGACCGCCGCGTTCGTTCCTACCGACAGCGAATCAACCTCACTCACCCAGTCCTTTCCCACCTTAACACTACTACCCGACGAAGCCACCCTCCGTCGCCTGCCTGACTTCTTCCCACCCCTCTCAAGCCCTCCCTCCTCTCTCATCATGCTGGACTAACAGTTTCAGCCATGTCAAGAACTGTCGAACAAGAGGGAAGGGAAGGGAGTGTAGGAGAGGAGTAGGAAGAGGAGGAGAGGAGGAGAGAGGAGAGAGAGAGACAGAGAGACAGAGAGACAGAGAGAGAGAGAGACAGAAACAGAAGAGAGAGAGATAGAGACAGACATACCGACAGAGAGAGAGAGCGAGCGAGAGAGAGAGAGAGAGAGAGAGAGAGAGAGAGGAGGGGACGGGAGCAGGAGGAAAAAAAAAAACAACAGGCTGGGGGGGGGGGGAGAGGGGGGAGGAGGGGGGGGGGGGATAAGGGGGGGGGGGGGGGGGGGGGGGGGGTGGGGGGGGGGGCGAGGGAGAAGAAGAGGGGAAGAAAAGAGAAAGACGAGGGGTTTAGCTGTGGGGTTGAGAAGAAAGGTGAGGGAGAGTTGTTTTACCGGCCTCCCCCAACCCCACCCTTCCTTCCTTCCTTCCTTCCTCCCCTTCGCTTCACACCGTGCATAAAGCAGAGGTAGTCCGCGGCAATCCCTGGTTGAGAGGCGAGGTATTTTCACTACTGGGCCTCTCCCAAGCTGTCCTGAGGGTCTGCCCGCTAATTGTGTTGTCTGTCTTCTAACGGGCCATCACTGCCTCCGGGGGGGGGGGGGGGGGGGGGGGGGGGGGGGGGGGGGGGGGGGGGGGTGAACGGGGGTGTGAACGGGGGGTGTGTGTGTTGTAGCTGGGGTGGGGGTGAGTGAGGGTGGAGGAGGCAGTGAGTGGCGGGAAGGGTGGAGTCGGAGGGCTTTGAGGGGATGGGAGGGGGAGGGAGGGAGAGAGAGAGAGAGAGAGAGAGAGAGAGAGAGAGAGAGAGAGGAGAGAGAGGGGAGGAGAGGAGAGAGAAGAGGGGGGGTGAGGATAGCTCTCTCTCTTTCCCCCCTCTCTTTCACACCCCCCCCCCCCACTCTCGGTAGACAGACAGACAGACAGACAGACACAGAGAAATGGATAGATAGATTGATCGATAGACCGATCCATAGATAGACCGACCGACCGACAGACAGACAGACAGATAGATATAAACAGATAGATAAACAGATAGATAAACAGGTAGCTGGATAGAGAGAATGTTCCTTATTCGCGGGAGTCGTAATGAAGCAGCAGCAGCGGTTACATTAGCAGAAGTCGCAGTACAGCAGATGCTCCTGGAACTGCATCATACAGATCTGCTCCTCAGTTCTCTGTCTGTCCGTCTGTCTGTCTCTGTGTCTCTGTCTCCGTCTCTCTCTCTGTCTGTCTCTGTCTGTTTCTCTGTCTTTCTAACCAAACTGGTGTTGATGGAAATCTCCTGGACGCAGACTGTGGCGGGGTTTTCTGGCAGTGAGTGTTGGACGTCTGCTGCCTTGGACATTCCTGTGATGTGCATTCCATAGTGCCAAGAACAACAATAGTTGTGTCATGACTTTTCATACTGTTATGATTGTTCAGTTTTCCATCATGTTCCCCACCCCTCCCCTCCCCTGTAAATGGGCGGAGTGCCTAACAGTAAATATTCGTATTCGTATTTGTATTCTCTCTCTCTCTCTCTCTCTCTCTCTCTCTCTCTCTCTCTCTCTCTCTCTCTGTGTGCTGCCCTCTTTGCCTGGTCTCTTTATTCAATTTCTTCTTGTGTCCCGTCTTTTCTTTGTCTTGTCTTTCTGTCTTTTCTTCTTTATTCAATTTCTACACAGTGTTCGTTCTTGTTTCTACTGTGTCTTCTTGATTCAGTTTACGATTTGTTTTTCTTGTGTGTTATTTTTCTCTCCTGATCTTGTCTTCTTAGTTTCTTCTTCTTGTTGATTCTTTTATTTAGAGTAAAAAAAAAAAACCCAACAAAATCGCTGAGCATGCTTATGCAAAAGGTGGGTGGGCGGGGGGTGGGGGTAGGGGCGGGGGTGGGTGGGGGTGGAACCAGGCTAGACTGTCCTCTCCTTTTGTCTCCTCTTCACCCTTGGGAAGGAGGGGAGGTGGCTGGGGGTGGGGGCGGGGGAGGAGAGGGTGGTTGGAGGTTGAAAGGGAGGGAGTGGGAGGGACGGGGGTTGAGGTAGATATCTGCCAACGCAAAGCTAACAAGAACGTGAGGACCTTAGCCCCCCTCTCCCTCCCTACCTCCACACACACACACACACACACACACACACACACACACACACACACACACACGCACACCCACGCACGCACGCACGCACACACACACACACACACACACACACACACACACACACACACACACACACACACACACACACACACGCACGCACGCACGCACGCACACACACACACACAACACACACACACACACTCGTGCGCGCGCGCGTCTCTCTCTCTCTCTCTCTCACACACACACACACACACACACACACACACACACACACACACACACACACACACACACACATACACACACACACACACACACACACACACACACACACACACACACACACACACACACACACGCACACACACACAAACACACAACACACACACACACACAACACAACACACACAACACAACACACACACACACACACACACACACACACACACACACACACACACACACACACACACACACACACACACACATACACACACACACACACACACACACACACACACACACTCACACATACACACATTAAAAATAACCCATGATCAGTTTTACCCCCTTCCTTACACTCTCGATTTTGTTACCACCCCCTCCCCTCCTCTCACGGCACCCCCCCCCCTCCCTTACACTCCCAAGGCCCCTGGCACAGCCCTCCCCTATCCCCTGCCCCTACCCGCCCCCCGTCTCCGTTCCTCTTCCTTTCTAGTCATCTGGTAATGTCCTCCCCTGTCTCCTTCTCTCCCTTTGTATTTACTTCTCTCCCTTTGTATTTATTTCTCTCCCTTTGTATTTATTTAGATTTGAACGTGGAGAAGAAAAAACACGCGTTGCTGTTAATGTCAACCCCCCCCCCCCCCTTCCTCTCGTCCTCTCTTACCTCCTCCCACTCCACTCCCTTCCCCCTTCCACACACACATCCCCCCGCCCCCTCCCCGCAAACTTGAGGTGTATTTTTTTTCTCTGGCTAGACGAACTCAGCGCTTTCGGCTGCCGTTCGTCCAAAGGTCTTGCTGTTGGTTGGCGTGTGTAATAATAGTCTTCTTTCTTTCCCTCTCTCTCTCTCTCTCTTCACATTATTTTTTAACGGTCTTTTCGCTAATCTTTAAAAAGTTTCTGTACTAAATCCACCAAACATGAACAAACAAACCACAGGAAGAGAATTTACATATTGTTTTGAGATTCGTTTATTTATGTTTGGCGGATTAATTACATAAACTTTTAAAGATTTAGTTGCAAAGTGGGGCAACTTCAGGCGGAAATGTAAACAAATTTTAAATGTTAGTGATAGCGTGCCACCAACTAAAAAACAACGTCGACAAACGAATCACAAGACAAAAAAACACGACGCGTTTCGACGCCTATCTTGCGTCGAAGTGGATGAAGAGAAGTGATCGCTCGTTCATTTTCTTTGTCCTGAGTGTTTTTGTACCTTGCCTGAAGACCTAAGAGGTCGAAACGCGTCGTATTTTGTCTTGTGATTCGTTTGTCTACATTTTTGTTGGCGGTACGCTGTCACTAACATTTAATGGGTTTTTTTTTTTTTTTTTTTTTTTTTTTGAGAGAGATTTGTTTAGATTTTCGCCTGCAGTCGCTTCATTTTTGCAAAGTTGTCTTTTTGCTGTAAAACGGGAACCATACACTTTGCTTCCAGCTGTTTCTTAACAGGCTTAAAGGTGTATTGTTTTGATTAGGTTTTCCACGATGTTACTCGTTCAACATGTTGATTGTATTTCTCCTGCATTTCCATTTCCTTTGCTATCCTGTGCTTTCCATTAGCTTTCATGGTGACTTCCCCCACCCCCACCACTCCATTTTCGCCACCCTGGCCTTTCCATCAGTTTCCGTAACGTTTCATCTTCCTTTTACGTTCCCTTGGTCCTCCTTACTTTTCCGTTCATTTTCGTGGTTTTTCGCTCTCCTTTCTATTCCCATAGCTGCATTGACTGACTTTCCCGCCGGTTTTCGTGTGTTGTTTCGCCTTTCTTTCCACTTCACTGGTCACTCTCAGGCTTCCAACCGCCTTTGGTGGTGTGTCCCTGTCTCCATGTTCCCTGAGGCCTTCTGGGTTTTCGTGGGGTTTCTTCCCAGTTCTCTACTCCCCCAACCATCTTTTACTTTCTGTCAGCTTTTTGTTGTGTTTCTCTTTCCGTTTTGTACCTTGGTGATCCCTGGCTTTCTGTTTTTTCTTTTTCTTTTTTCATCGCTCCCTTGGCCATATTTTGTATTTCCGTCAACTTTCATGTTTTTTTTTTTTTTTTTTTTTTCTTTTTCCGTTGCTCTAGCCATCGATTTTGAGATATCCGTCAGCTTTCGTTGTGTTTCTCATTCCTTTATGTTAGGTAGACCTAGGTACTCAAGGTCTGAGCAGCGCGTCGGACTGATGCGTAGGTCAGACATCTGCTAAGTTGTAGCCACGAGACCCTCTTCTTAAGTTCTCTCATTTTAGTTATTAATTCGTTTATCCATCAGCTAGCAAGCGTAGTGTGGTCTCAAAACTTAGCGGATGTGGTGCAGCGTATATGGACCAGTCCGCACGCACTGACGCCTCCTTGATGAAACTGAAACTGAAACTCTCATTCCTTTGTACTTTTCTGGCTGTTCCCGGCTTTCTGTCCGCTTTCCTTGTGGCTTCTCTCTCTCTCTTTCTGCTGCCCTGGTTATCCTTAACTTGCTGCTTTCTGTCAGGTTTCCTTGTGTCTCCTCCCTCTTTCTGCTGCTCTGGTTATCCTTGACTTTCTGCTTCTGTCTTTCCTTGTGGCTCCTCCCTCTTTCTGCTGCCCTGGTTATCCTTGACTTTCTGCTTTCTGTCCGCTTTCCTTGTGGCTTTCTCCTCTTTCTTTCTGCTGCCCTGGTTATCCTTGACTTTCTGCTTTCTGTCCGCTTTCCTTGTGGCTTCTCCCTCTTTCTGCTGCGCTGGTTATCCTTGACTTTCTGTCCGCTTTTGCTGACGTTTCTCTCCAATTTCCACTTTCCTGGCTAACCTTGGCTTTCTGTTCACCTTGACGGTGTTTCTCCCCCCCCCCCCCACCCCCCCCCCCTCTCTCTGCTCCCTGGTCATCCTTGCCTTTTCTCTAGCTATTGTGGCGTTTCTCCTCCCTTTCTATTTTCTGGTAATGCTTGGTTTTCAGGTAGTTTTCAGTTAGTTTTCTGGTAATCCTTGGTTTTCAGTTAGTTTTCTGGTAATCCTTGGTTTTCAGTTAGTTAGTTTTCTGGTAATGCTTGGTTTTCAGTTAGTTTTCTGGTAATCCTTGGTTTTCAGTTAGTTTTCTGGTAATGCTTGGTTTTCAGTTAGTTTTCTGGTAATGCTTGGTTTTCAGTTAGTTTTCTGGTAATGCTTAGTTTTCAGTTAGTTTTCTGGTGATGCTTGGTTTTCAGTTAGTTTTTCTGGTAATCCTTGTTTTCAGTTATTTTTCTGGTAATCCTTGGTTTTCAGTTAGTTTTCAATTTGTTTTCGTCAGGTTTCCATCCCTTTTTGCTCCCCTGATAATTCTTGGCTTTCAGTTAGCTTGTGAGTGTGTGTGTGTGTGTGTGTGTGTGTGTGTGTGTGTGTGTGTGTGTGTGTGTGTGTGTGTGCGTGCGTGGATGCGTGCGTACGTGCATGCGTGCGCGTGCGCGCGATTGTGTCTCTGTGTGTGTCTGTGTGCGTGTCTCCTGCCTTTCCGTTCCGTTGTTGTAGTAATCCTTGGCTGTCTATAAACCTTCGTGGTGTTTCCCGTCTCCTTCGGATGCCCTAGCAGTCCTTTGCTTTCCATGGCTTTCTTGTGTTTGCCTTCCCTCTCTGATGCCCCGATAATCCCCGGCTTTCTGTCAGCTCTCTTGGTATTCATACCCCCATTTCTAATGTTCCAGTCATCCTTGACTTTCCATCAGTTTTCAAGATACAATGGAATCTCTCAATAACGACCATCAGAAACGTTTATAAACGGGATCTGCCAAATGATGAGTCGCTGAGGGGAGGTAAATCCAACGTAGACCGAAAGAAAAAATATGTTGAAAAAAAAAAAAGACGCAGTAGGGAAGAAGTCTTTATCAGGGAAGTGAACCTAATACGATAAAAAAAAGAAAAATCAGTAAAATTACTCGTTATAGAGAATCGTTGTTTGGAGGTATATTTGGAGGGTTTGGGGGCAGGAGGGGCCGGGGGAGTTTTGGAAAACGCGAGGACCTCAGTCTACCTATCTATCCCCCCCCCAAAAAAAAAAAAAAAAAAAAAAGCAAAAACGTTGCACCCCTGCTCCTTAAAAAAAATCAAACCAACAACAACAGCACATAAAAAAGTCGATAAAGGGAGGAAAACTTTATCAGAAGGAAAATTTGGAAGGAGAGGGGGTTAGTTATCGCCAAGGACACGAACAACAAATAAGTAGAGGACAAAACCCAGTGTTTTGTCCTGTGCTTTGTTTTTTGTGTCCTTGGCGGTAACTAAACCCCCTCTTCTTCTACATTTTACTTCATTTTCCGCCCTCAGTCACTCCGTTTTGAAACTTTATCAGGAGAAATCTAGTAAGGACAGAGAAAAAAAAAACAAAAAACGTGTTTTTGACAAATAAGTCGCTATAGGGAGAGCAGTACATACAAAGCATGTACAACAACAACAACAACAACAAAAGCTCCAGAAGTATAAGTCGTCAAAGGGAGGGAATTCCATTGGGGGGTGGGGGTAGGGGATAGAGGGGAGTGGGGATAAATCTAGATAGACAAAGAAAAAAAAAAGGGTTCAAGAAAGCAAGTCGTTACAGGAAGAGAATCTTCGTTGGAATATAAATCTTGTACAGACAAAGAGGAAAAAAAACATTTTCAGGGAAAGAAGTTTTAAATCTTCCGATTGTTCTTCTGGAAGCCCATCATTCCTCACCACCAGTCGATTTTACAGTCACCCCCTGTAAATCACTGCAATCCCATTATTTCTGAAGCATTTTTCTTTTATCCTAGTGTAAGATGAAGCAAAATGATAGGAGTGTAAAAAGTGTATGTACTCCCTTCCCCCCTAACCCCCCCCCCGTCCCCCTGCAATGAACAGCAATCAACCTTTCAGTCACATCGCGTACACTGGTACGGATTTTCCACATCTACGTCGAGCTTCATCCTAGTGGTCCTGCTGCCATATTGACACTGCCAGTGTCAATGGGAAGTTTTGATTGAGAGATCAACTTAGTACAGAGGAAAACGGGAAGTAAATGTGATACAAAAAATGGGAGGTAATTCTACTACAGGCAAAAATGGGAGGTAATTCTACTACAGACAAAAAGGGAGGTAAATCTTCTGCGGGCAAAAATGGGAGGTAAATCTACCACGGACAAAAAGGGAGGTAAATCTACTACAGACAAAAATGGGAGGTAAATCTGCTACAGACAAAAATGGGAGGTAAATCCACTACAGACAAAAATGGGAGGTAAATCCACTACAGACAAAAATGGGAGGTAAATTCTCTGCAGACAAAAAATGGGAGGTAAATCTACTGCAGACAAAAATGGGAGGTAAATCTACTACAAACAAAAATGGGAGGTAAATCTACTACAGACAAAAGTGATAGGTAAACCTATTACAGACAAAAACGGGTAGTAGAGCCACTACAAACGACCACGGGTGGTAAATCTGGTACAGACGAACATGGGAGGTAAATATACTGCAGACAAAAATGGGAGGTAGATCTATATAGAGATGAAAATGGGAGGTAAATTTAGTACCGACGAAAATGGGAGGTAAATGTAGCACCAACAAAAATGGCAGGTAAACCTAGCATTGAAAATTAAAAAAACACAAGAAAAAAGAAAAAAAAAAAAAAAAAAAAAAAAAAGAAAAAAAAAAAAAAGAAAAAAAAAAAAAGGTTCTTTATAAGAAGAAAATGTTCGCCGGACAGTAGCTTCCAGTAAAGACAGAGAGGAGTGAATAACCATCCTAGGAAAACAGTTTTTTAATGAGAGGGGAGGAAGAAAAATAAAACCTTTTAGCCTAAAAGCCGCAGAGGTCATTAGACATGATTATGTCCGGGATTTGGCATCATGAAGGGCGGAGCCCATCCCTCTCCGTTGTCCGTTGGTCCTATGCTGTCAACAGGAGATCAAACTAATCTCTTGTTTTCCGATGTTTTTTATCTTGGTGTCTGACCTCCAACTATTCTGCGTGGCATCTCATCCTTTTCAGGCGGGTTAACGAATGTCTCTGTAGTTTTCGCTTGCATGGTTTTTCACAACTGTCTTTTTTGAGATAGTTTTTTTTTTTTTTTTCATAAAAGACTCTCTTCCTGCTGAATCTGAAAATGGTTTAAGGAATGCAACCGCCAAACATAAACAAACGAATCACACGACAAAAACACGACGCGTTTCGACCTCTTCTTGAGACAAGATAAACAACACTCAGGACAACGAAAATGAAGAACGAGCAATCACTTATCTCATCAAATTCGGCGCAGAAAAAAAAGGGGTTGAGGTCGAAACGCGTCGTGTTTTGTTTTGTAATTCGTTTGTTCATGTTTGGCGGATGTATTACTTAAAATGTTTAAGATTTGTTAAGATTTCGGCCTGCAGACGCCTCACTATGCAACTAACTCCTTTCCTGCTGGCTTGAAATAATCTTTCAGACTGCTTCGTGTTGTGGCTTTCCTTCCTTTCCATCACGTTTTTTCATGGCCATGCTTTGCTTTCACTTTCCTTTTCAGATCAGTTGCATACTTTCCTTTGGTTTCCCGTGGCAAGTCTTCGTCTATCGATGCTGCATCAATTTGACCTAATGGCAAACTTCACCAAGAGACAAAATGTGTGACACACAACTGTGCATCCTCAGTTTTATTGATATGTTTGGTACGTATCATACAGAAATCGGTGTAGGAAAATCTGTACCAGATCGACGATTAGAAAGGTTATTGTGCTGCAAAAAACAAACCCCAAAGATATGAGAGAGAGAGAGAGAAAAAGCAATGTAAACTGACATCGTTGTTTGAGAGAATTTGGTTCATATAATGTGAATGATACAAGCGTTCCTAAAAAAGCATCATTATTATTGCGCATGAAGACAGATGCTGATATGACGTACCACATTGTGTTTGTTAATTGCACCATATCGATTCAAGAAATAAGCTGGTTTTTGCTTTAGGGTCCTTGCAATGTCTACTTATGTTCTGTACATTCTTGAATGTGTCGTCTTTCCCGATCCCTCCACTCTCATCCACCCTCCATACCCCGTTCAGTCCCCTATCCACGTCCCCCCCCCCCCTCCTCCCCGTCCCTTTTAAACACGCTTGGGTACATTTCTTTGCTTTCAGTACCTTTCAAACACACAGACACAGAAGTCATAAACGACAGTTTTTGCGTGTATGTTTAACAATGCTCTGCTGTTCATTTGGCTTCTCCCCCCCCCCCCCCCCCCCCCCCCCCCCCCCCACCGCCCACTTCTTCCTCTGCCCACACCAAAGTCCCCTGGACCGGAAGAAATTCACGGCGGGATATTTTACCCTGGTTCTCTCCATGCGTTCTTCATCTGTCATCTTCGACAGAGGAACTCAGTGATCCCCCCCCCCCCCCCCCCCCACACACACACACACACACACACATGAACCATTCTTTGTGCTCTTAAAAACAAACAATCCAATTTTAGGATTTATTATTTCCCCATGAAAACAGTACTTATGATCGATGTCATTGTTTCATAGTTGCTCTTGTTCTTGCTTTTCTGGTCTGAAGTAGCATGATCACGTGATCACACGATGAAAATGTTAATTATCTCATGAACACGGAAAGAACTGACTCGAGACGACAGGTAGTTAGGAATCATGCGCGTAGCCAATGGTATTAATTATGTCATTAGGTGGATCGTTGGGACTTCAAAGAGATTATTTGACACATGCGCGGGAAAACAAAACAACAGCCGGAAGTAACTTCCATAATTAGCCGGAAGTGACTTCTGCAATTAATAGATTTCATTGCTCATAGCCTTCTGGGTTTATTTTTTTTAACTCTCTCCCGACCCCTCCTTCTCTTCTCTTCTCTCTCTCTCTCCACCACCCTCTTCGCCTTCCCCCTCTCTTCTCTCTCTCTCTCTCTCTCTCTCTCTCTCTCTCTCTCTCTCTCTCTCTCTCTCTCTTTCTCGCTCTCTCCCGCACCATCCTCTCTCTCCTTATCCCCTCCCCTTTCTTTTTCTGTCTGGTAATAAGTCGCTGTCTGTCTGTCTGTCTGTCTGTCTCTCTGTCTCTCTCTCTCTGTCTCTCTCTTTCCCTCCCGCCCAACCCTCCCCTCTCCATATCCCCACCTCTCCCCTTTCTCTCTCTATCTGGTAATAAGCTGCTTATGTTGTGAGTATCCTGGCTTTGGACGGCTCAGAATTTGCAGCCCGTAACGTCTGCGTGCCTGTTGTGCTGCTTTCAGTTTTGATCTTGGTCTCTCAGCATCAGCATCATTATCATCATCAGCGGCAGCAGCAACAACAGCAACAGCAGAAGTTTATATACTGCGGTGGTAGGCAATGTTTTGCCTGTGTGTGTCTTGGTGTGTGTGTGTGTGTGTGTGTGTGTGTGTGTGTGTGTGTGTGTGTGTGTGTGTGTGTTTGTGTGTGTGTGTGTGTGCACTTTTAAATTTTGCAGGAGACACGCCACAAGACACGGTGTGTGACACAGTCACGGGGACCATTTTGATGATGACACACATTGACCTTTTTTTTTAAAAAAAATTTTTA
>JADBJO010011207.1:10499-15499 GCA_016801955.1 Conus betulinus
ACAGGGTACGTCAGGAAGCATGACCCTGCTCCCCATAAAGAAATGATCCGTGCTGCGGGGGGGAACATCAATAGAATGATCGAGGAAGGTATGCGGGACTTCTCTTTCAATTGGGCCTGCACTGGTGGCCAGGGTGCGACATGGCAGGCCGCGCCGCGGCACGCTCGACATGTCTAAAGCCAGTAAAGGCGCAGCCCTAAATCAATGGGCTTCTCGTGAATGGCTGGGAAAATTGCTTCCAAGGCTTCCGGGTATGGCGCTTACTGGTGCTGAGACGGTGGGTAAGGGCGTTTCTAGAAGGGTTGCGCTCGATTCTAGTTCATGGAATATCAGCGTATATGCTTGATATTCGATAATTCGGAGCCTAAAATTCTACGCTGAAGGGGGGCGGTAGGGGCAAGGATAGAAAGCGTTCTGAATTGGCCAAAATGCAGGGCGGTGGGCAGAAGGACAGGGAAATGGGCAGGGTTGCTATTGCAAATGCACAATCAAGGGAATTCATGAAGATAAATAATGCACATAAATCCTTAGCGGGGGGGGAAATATAACGAAGGAATCGCAACTAGAAGTATGCCGATCACGCCCCTCGCCCCGTGCGCGGGAAACTGTTCCTGGTCGGCAGATGCGCCAACCGTTCTGAAGTGTGCAACCACGGCGGGAGGCCGGATTCGCTCACGTGGGGTACTCACAAGGCGGACGCGCAGAACTCCCATAGGTAAAAATGTCAAAAGCTGATCTGTAGGAGCTGGCGATGGTCGATGCTTCGGGGTGTGTGGGGTCGGGGGTGGGTGGCCTGGGTGGTGTTCGGGGCGCGCTTCGTGTGATCTAGCTTTCGTGGTGTGTCGTGGTGGCGTTCAATTCGGTGGGCGGGTGGGGGGTTTCTTGGGGCTCTCGTGGGGGGGCGGGTTGGCCGGGTGTGGGGTGGGACGTAGGGGTTGGGTCCTTCGGGGGTGGGCCCGCGTGGGCGCGCCCGCGACGGTGGACGTGCCCGACCGCGAGGCTAGTTTGCGCCGCGCCCACCGCGTGGGTCCCCCGCTCTGGCTTGCTAGCCGGGGTCGCTTTGGGCTGCGTCGCCGGGGCTCCGGCCCCCGGGCGTGTAGCTGTGATGCGGCGCATTGAGCCCTTCCTCACTCTGACTGTATCTCTTCGTTGGGGGTGTGGTGCTGTCTGGGGGGGTGGGCGGTGTTGCGGTGCTTGCGGTGCTCTCTGTGGTGCGTACCCCGGGCTGTTCGCCCGCCGCGCCCGCTGTTGTGGGTGTGGCGCGTCCTGGCGGGGGCGGGGTCCGGGCGCGGGCGTGTGGGCTGTTGTGGTCGGCGCTCCGCGTGCCCGCGCGCCCTGGGTTCAGCCCCCCCTACGTCTGGGGCTTCGCCTTTCTTTCCTACTTTGGTCATTGGTTCTTCGGGGGGGGATTCGTCGTTCGGGGGGAAGCTTCTTCATCTTCTTCTTCCTTCTTCGTCGGCATTCTTCTTCTTTTTGGTCCTGTTTTTCCTGCGCCTTACTCAAAGTGCATTGCACCAAGGCCGCATCACTCCGGCCCCCATGCCACAGCCACAGACCGGTCCGACTAAATCAACCAAGCCACAGACGTGTAAGAAAACAACTCGGACTGAGTCACTTCGTTTACGTGCTCTGTCGGAGACAGATCTGAGTCATGTGAGTATATAGACTCGCTTTCTTTCCGTGCTCACGAGCGCTGCAGCTCGCACTCCGCACACACAAACACACACCACCACAGCACCACACACACACACACAAAACACACGCAAAGGGGGAAGGGGAAACACACAGGGAGGGGAACGAAAGGAAAGGGCAAAACAAAGGGGGGAAGGGAAAAGAGGAGAGAACAAAGAGCAACATAACAGGCGCACAGCGACGACACATATCAAAGTATGATATACTGGAAAAAACTGAAAACTTCCGCGACAACAAGTGGTCACGTTTGTGTAAAGTGTTTCCTTGTCCAAACAGTGACCTTAAGCAGCGGGGTTTTATTTTTTTAAGTCTTACGGTCGTGACCGCTGGTACGTACAATCGTTTCACTTGATCACTATGCCCACCATTAGGTTGATGCAGTTTGCTCCACCGATATACGTTTGAAGCAAAAAATCTTCTCATACATAGCTATGTAGAATCTGCTCGGACTGGTGTTATTCCCTCTTTCATCGTGTTATCAAACGCCGGGTTCGGATTTGAGAAGTAAGCACCGCTTGCTCGTTACACTACCCAAAAGGCTGGTGTCTGTGGTGCGAACCACTAAGTACTAAGTTGCGGCTGTGTGCCGGGTGTGGCAGTGGAAGCTGATATTGGGGTCTATGAGACATATAGCATGACTGCTGTTGTGTAAAGCAATGCTGAGGTTTGGGGGTGCCGGTTCGTTTTGCTCCCTCGGCTTGCATCGCCACATTCGGGCGTGCACACCAAGAACTGCCACACAGCAGACACAGCAACCAAGCATAGAGTTTGTGTAACCGGCATTAAGCATGTACTTGTTTACGATATCTGCACATGACAGAGGAAACGTTGACGGGGATTCTGAACAGGGACGTTTGGGTTTTATCAAGGCATACTGTAGCTCCACGGCAGGGTCGGAGCCCTCCTGACTGGGTCGCTTGGGGTGCGGCGGAATCAGGTATAAAAGCCGTCCTGTGCTCATTTGGAGGGGCGGGGCAGCAGGTACTTAGGAAGATGGAGGCCATCCGCTAGTGGTATCCGTCAGTGAACCGGTCTGGTAGGGGTGAGTGTGAAAAGAGTGTGACGAAGAAGACGGTCACTTTCTCAGACAGTCAGCTGGACGCTCCTGAGAGACCGTATGTACCACGCCTTGATGACCGGTGAGCA
Organism: Conus betulinus; assembly: GCA_016801955.1. Lineage (NCBI taxonomy): Eukaryota > Metazoa > Mollusca > Gastropoda > Neogastropoda > Conidae > Conus > Conus betulinus. Next base: position 13,338 of record JADBJO010011207.1, read on the forward strand.
CTTTATACAGCCTCGCAACTATCCAGACTGAAGGTCACACAATATCGTGCCCAGTTTGGCAGAGACGAGACACCAGGATCAACACAGCCTAGCTTGCTGTCGTTCTGGTTCCTTTTTCTGATAAAGAATTTGTCCACATCCTACGGGGACAGTTTGTGATGTTGTGGTAAAGTGGTGTGCACAGCAGAAATGACACCCCGGTCCTTCTGATTGGTAGCAGAACGACGACTAACGCACTAACGAACTTTTGTTTTACCCGCACGGGTCCAGCCTTTGTCAGAACAAGGCAAAACATGAGATCATATGTTCGCAGCATCGTTTATCGAGACGACAGTCAAAGGCCAGGGTAATACTGCCAGACAGACATCTGGTCCTCTTACACGGCCACCCTTGGCTCAAAGAAACACCTATCGAAGCAGATTGCAACAGGATCGAGCTATACTAGCTAGCCGCTGAGAGGAAAAAGCATGCCAGACGGTAAAACAAAAGTGTATACTGTAACGAAAAGGGGAACATATTCCACTAAAACCTAGCCTTAAAAACCAACTCCCCCCATGCCTCACAACGTTTGCTAACACAACTGGTGTAAGGGTCCCTGTCGAAAACACAAACTGACCCGTCGCAATGACTGGCCAAACTAGAAATCCAAATGTCAACATCATTACGTCTGGTGCTCCTGCCCATCCAACCGAAGCTCTCCGCTCTGGACCTGATACTTTTGCTGCTTCCAGAACTGGAGGACCTGGAATCTAAGTGAGCCACATACACATCAAGTCCCGTCGGATCTTCTGATAGCAAAGAGCTGAATGGTCGGCCACAAAGCGACACGATTTACCAGAAACTCAGTTTTGAACACTGGACAACTGAGTGACGATCACTAAACCTAGCAATGATGTTAAATCATACGTTCACCAACAGAGCATTGGTATAAGATCAAGGGGCGGTGATACAGAACCATTTCATCGATTGAAAAAAAGGTTGACAGTAATGCGGGGGTTTTACGGCTCCCGTTTCAGAAGTGGTGGAAGATATGGTTTTGGTTAAAAATAACTGTATATATCCGTCTGTAATTAATAGGGTCCCATGGCGCAGCACATAGGAGGTGTGTGAGACCTCGAGGAAAATGAAGTTAATACAGGATTTCCCAATCTTGTCTTCGCACCCTAACCTGACGGGTGTGAGCAAGAAAAACAGGCCCATTTTTAAATACTGTGGCAAATCTGGAAGTGAGCATTCCTCTCTCTCTCTCTCTCTCCTCTCGCTCTCTCTCTCCACTCTCCCTCTCTCGCTCATCTCGCTCTCTCTCTCAACACGGTATCCAAATGATTTCCAACGCGGTCGAGATTTTCTTGATGTTATTCGCAGATGATGTCATTCTCCTTTCTGACACTGTTGTGGGATCTTCAAAACCAACTTAATATTTTTTGAAAAGGGAAGCAGACAGATTGCAACTTACTATAAATCTTGAAAAAACTAATTTATAGTTTTTAGAAATGGTGGATATCTTTCCCTAGATATGAGAGATGGTGGTATGGGGGAATAGAAGTAAAAAAAGTAACAAATCATTATAAATATCTAGGAATGATATTTACAACAAATTAAGTTTAAGCATGGGATGGTCAGAAAACTTACAAAAAAGGGAAAAGGGTGTAACACAGATACTACGATCTTTAAAAAAAACTAAATTCAACTGAACCATCTATCTTTTGGAAACTTTTCGACTCACAAATTGAACCTATACTAACATATGCATCAGAAGTGTGGGCTTATCTGACAACCACCTAATGGAAAATGTGCATACATTTGCAGTTAAACGTTTTATGAATGTTCCATTACATTCCTCAATAACATGATCTACGGAGAATCAGGTACACTTTACACTTTACACTTTACATAAGAGCTCAGGTCAAGTGTATAAGATATTGGTTAAGATTGCTAAAATTACCATTAACGAGATTATGCAGCCAAGCTTATGTAATGTTGCTACAAACACATGAATCAGGAAAATCCAATTGGGTTACAAAAATTAAAAAACTTCTAACAGAAAACGGTTTTGGTATAGTTTGGGTTAAGTCAGGAAGTGGGGGACGAAAATTTTGTTCATTTCAGAACTGAAAGATAGACTAATATGCATTTTTTCAACAAAATCGGCATTCGCAAAT
>JADBJO010011207.1:17999-20499 GCA_016801955.1 Conus betulinus
TGTTTTTGTCGTTGTTGTGGTTGCTGTTGTTGTTCTTCTTCTTTTTTCATCCTCTTGTTTGTTGTTGTTGTTGTTGTTTCTTCTTCTTCTTCTTCTTGCTATTGCTGTTGGTGGTGGTAATGGTGGTGGTGGTGGTGGTGGGATGTGGTGGTGGTGGTTGTGTTTTTGTTAATGTTGTTTTTGTCGTTGTTGTTGTTGTTGTTCTTGTTATTCTTCTTGTTCTTGTTCTTCATATTCTTCTTCTTCTTTCTATTTGTCTTTTTTCTTCTTCTTCTGCTTCTTTTTCTTGTTCTTCTTCTTCTTCTTTTTCTTGCTATGCTGTTGGTGGTGGTGGTGGTGGTGGTGGTGGTGGTGGTGGTGGTGGTTTGTTGATGTTGTTTTTGTCGTTGTTGTGGTTGTTGTTCTTCTTCCTCTTCTTGTTCTTCTTGCTTGTCTTCTTCTTCTTCTTCTTGCTTTTGCTGTTGGTGGTGGTGGCGGGAGTGGTGGGGGTAGAGGTGGTGATGGTGGTGTTGATGTTGTTGATGTTATTGTTTTGTCATTGTTGTTATTATTATTATTGTTGTTGTTGTTGTTCTTCTTCTCTTCTTCTTCTTCTTCTTCTTCTTCTTCTTCTTCTTCTTTTCTTCTTCTTCTTCTTCTTTTCTTCTTCTTCTTCTTCTTCTTCTTCTTCTTCTTCTTCTTTCTTCTTCTTCTTCTTCTTCTTCTTCTTCTTCTTCTTCTTCTTCTTCTTCTTCTTCTTCGTCTTCTTCTTCTTCGTGTGTAAAGTAGCCTTCTCTCGATTGGATTGTGTGTGTGTGTGTGTGTGTGAGAGAGAGAGGAGAGAGAGAGAGAGAGAGAGAGAGAGAGAGAGAGAGAGAGAGAGAGAGAGAGAGAGAGAGAGAGAGAGAGAGATTTTAAGCATGAAATCGTTGTATTGATGTTATGTTGTAAGTTTGATGTTACGTTACTTTTTTTTTTTTTTTCAATTTGTAGTTTTTGTTGGGCAGAATTGTAAAAAGGCCTTCAATGAGTCTAATTCTCAATCCATTAAAGATTCATTCATTCATTCATTCATTCTTCTTCTTTCTTCTTCTTCTTCTTCTTCTTCTCTTCTTCTTCTTCTTCTTCTTCTTCTTCCTCTTGCTTGTGCTGTTGGTGGTGGTAATGGGGATGTGGTGTTTTTGTTGACATTATTGTTTTTGTCTTTGTTGTGGTTTGTTGTTGTTGTTCTTCTTCTTCATATTCTTCTTGCTTCTCTTGTTCTTGTTCTTGTTCTTGTTCTTTTCCTTCTTCTTTTTTCTTCCTCTTCTTCTTCTTCTTCTTCTTCTTCTTTGGTGCTCGATGTTTTAGTTTACCGTTATAGCCGTTACTAACGGCTGTAACGGCCTGTAACGGTTTTTTCTTCTTTATGGAATATCTTAGCAAGTACTCGGCCGATCTTTCTGAAAATTAGCAGGTATGTTCATCATGGGATACGGATGATGTTCGATGTTTTATTTTACCGTTATATCCGTTACCAACGGCTGTAACGGCCCATAACGTTTCTTTTTCTTTATGGAATATCTCAGAAAGCACTCTGTCGATCTTTTCTGAAAATATGTAGGTATGTTCATTATGGTCACGGATGATACCCGATGTTTTAGTTTACCGTTATAGCCGTTACTAACGGCTATAACTGCCCATAACGGTTTTTCTTCTCTATGGAATATCTCAGAAAGTACTTGGCCGATCGTCCTGAAAAAAATGTAGGTATGTTCATTATGGGCGACGGATGATACCCGACGTTTAGTTTACCGTTATATCCGTCACTAACGGCTATAACGGCCCATAATGTTTTTTTTTTTCTTTATGGAATGTCTCAGAAAGTTCTTGGCCGGTCTTTCTGAAAATTTGTATTGCTATGTTCATTATGGGTCACGGATGATCCCCAACGTTTTACTTTAGCGTTATAGCCGTTAGTAACGGCTATAGCGACCCATCACCGTTTTTCGTCTTTATAAAATATCTCAGAAAGCGCTTTTGTCGATCTTAGGTATGTTCATTATAGGCGACGGATGATACCCGACGTTTTAGTTTACCGTTATAGCCGTTACTAACGGCCCATAATGGTTTTATTCTTTATGGTAAAATCTCAGAAAGTTCTCAGCCGATCTTTCTGAAAATTTGTAAGTGTGTTCATTATAGATCACAGATGATGGCCGATGTTTACCAGAGCAGCCATTACTAACGGTTACGCCAGCCCAAGTCGGTTTTTTCCTCTTTATGGAATAGCTCATGCGTATTCAGGATAAGTTGGGTGTACGTTTATATGCTTTGCATCTTGTTTTTCTTCTTCTTCTTCTTCTTCTTCTTTCTTCTTCTTCTTCTTCTTCTTCTTTATTCATTTTTTTAATTTGTAGTTGTTGTTGGGCAGAATTGTAAAAAGGTCTTCAATGAGTCTAATTCTCAACCCATTAAAGATTCATTCATTCATTCATTCATTCATTCATTCATTCATTCATTCATTCATTCATTCATTCAT
>JADBJO010011207.1:25499-32999 GCA_016801955.1 Conus betulinus
TACGTCTTTGTGCATCTGCCACCCGACCTTTCTCTCGGTCATCTCCGATATGACCTACACATCTCTGAGTATCTCCAGTTTGATCCGTCTCTGTTATCTCCCTTCTCCGTCTATCTCTGCACATTTCTGTGTATCTCCTATAGTTCTACGATCCATTTCCGGGCATCTCCCATCTGACCCCTCTCCGACTGTCTCCCAGATGGCCTGCATATCTCTTTGTATCTCCTATATGATGCATCTCCAGTATAATCTATTTCCGTGCATCTCCCATTTGATTCTTCCCCGTCTCTCTCCGATATGACCTATCACCATACACATCCCCCCGGACTCCATCTCCTTGTATCTCCAAGATGACGCATACCCGTTTATCCCCCCCCCCCCCCCCCCCCATCTGATCCATCCTTTTGTATGTCCAGTCCGTCCAATCTCCACGTGTCGTCTGGTTTTGATGATGTGTGTTTGTCCACAGACAGACATACTCCTCTTCCAGTACGACATGTACGTGGCCTACAGCCCTGACGACCTGGACTGGCTGTACCAGCAGCTGAAGCCTTTGCTGGAGGAGGAGTATGGCCTGAAACTCTTCCTCCTGGACACAGAGACACCGTGCCGGGCACCGTCGTCGCCGACAACATCCCCAGGTGACAGCACACAGGCACCGAGTGAGAGAGGAATCGATGGAATTCATTATCAATTCCATTTCACTTGACGGTCAGCAGATGACCCCCCCCCCCCCCCCCCCCCCCCCCCCAATGTCCAATTCGAATCAGTGGAAGAAAAAAATGTGTGCCAGATGAATGTATAGGCGGGTAGGTGGTCAGGTAGATTTGCTTTCTTTGTCGGATTGAGGGGGTTTTTTTTTTATAATTCAGTGAAATGTCCAGGTCACATTCTCGTGGGAGGATGTGCAAATAGATCGGATTCATATACAGACTGACAGGTCAGCGTTATATTACACACACACACACACACACACACACACACACACACACACACACACACACACACACACACTCTCTCTCTCTCTCTCTCTCTCTCTCTCTCTCTCTCTCTCTCTCCTCTCTCTCTCTCTCTCTCTCTCTCTCCTGTCTATTTGTTGGTTTGTTTTTGTCTGCTGCCAAGTGACCGCTTCTGGGTTTGAGATAGACTGACGAACTGGTTGACGGAAGCGTTAGTTTTTTCAGAGCATACATAGCAACTTTCTAGGATTAGTCCCAGTTCATGAGAATGTAGAAAGCATCGCTGAAAAAGGACAGAATGAGTGGACGTTGGATCAACCAGCGGGCTGATCAATTTGTAAGGGTTGATGGATATACTAGGGGGTTATGCAACTTTCACTGCTGCTTCTCTCTCTAGGTATCCCAGTTGAGCTACTCATGTTCCGCAGTGAGGTCTCGTGATCTCATTATTTATCAGATGTACGTGCACTGGTGTGTATCCGTCTGCGCGCAGTTTCGCTTCATTCTTAACACTGACACGGGAAATAGACACTTCACTGAGTATCTATCACTTGATGAATGGAATGCCATATCAGGATTCTATCAAAAAAAAAAAAAAAAAAAAAAAAAAGAAAAAAAAGAAACCAATCATTAAAAGGCAGTTAAGATCATGAGACCTGAACATGATTTAAAATGGGCGGACTTTCAACTATTAGAATGACCCACATATGCGATTACTTTGTTTGGAGACCTGTAGCGTGATTTTCCCCGAAATCATGACCGGAAAACAAAAGAATAAAGAAGTCCTGGAGTTTCAGGGAGTCCTTATTTAAAACTCCCGCTACACCTAGATCACTTTCCTCTGAACAGCAGCTTCTCTCTTAAAAACTGTCCAGGCGAATGGCCAAACAGTTCCGTGTGTGTATCTGCTAAGTACTTCTAGGAGGGTGTAGAGGCTTGTAATTTTTTTTTTTTTTTTTTTTCTTTTTTTTTCTGTCGCATTTTCTGTGCGACCTTTAGTGGCAGTGCACCCCACCGCTCATTCTGACTCCTCGTCCACAGCCACAGCCCTCCCGGCCCACCGCAGCCTCGGCATCAGCAATCAACAGGGAGCAGTCAATGACAAGTTGTCGAGAGGAATCCCACTGGAGGAGACACTGCACTGCTGCCGAGTCACTTCGGTGGTGTTCAGTGGCCCCTGTTCTGATCCAACAAATGCAGGACACCACCTACTAAGCCCATACTCACGATAATAATGCCTTAGTCGCGGAGCCGGGGTGAGTGAGTTCTCACTTGCCAATGCCGGTGTCCCCGAAGGAATCAAACCAGGGTCCTAGACGTGGAGAGAACATTGACGCTGAGGTCACCATGACAGCAGGCATGAAGGGCTAAAGAGTTTTAGACTTTTTTTGGCTGATCGATGAGAATGAGGATGATGAAGATGATGTACGGATTTCCATTCCGGTCCGAGACTGCATGACAGTGCTATACTCTCCATGTACTTTCATATTATATTCCGGCGTCAACCAGGCCCGAGAGACACACTCACCTTCAGTGTTGGTCAAGTCATTTGGGCAACACGGTCAGACACGCATCCATTGAATGGATGAAGCTCTACTGTGTGGTCCGAGTCTTCCATAGCAAACTCAATTCTGGGTAGGAGCCAGTCGGACCAGAAAAATCCAACATGGCTCCGATGGGAATCGAACCTGCGACCTCCCAGCCGGTAGTCAAAACGCTAACCACTTCGCTACGGCAGCTGGTCAGAAATCAAATTGTTCGTCTTGAAAGGGAAAAAAAAAAAAAATCATAGGAAAAAAGGTAAGTGTGCATTTCCAAAGCAAAGCATCCTCAAAGCCAAAGCACCCATTCTTCAAGTTCTCCTCTGTCACCAACCCCTCTCCTCCGCTTTCCCCACTCTCCCCATCCTCCCTTGCCCCCACCCACTCCCACTTCCCACCTTCCCCCTGACTCCCCAACTCAACACACACACACACACACACACACACACACACACACACACACACACACACACACACACACACACACAATTATCATACTATCATTTTCGGTCGGACCAGGTTCATGGACCTATGTGGCCGCATCTTAGTGCTGCTCAGCGACAAGTACGTCCGAGAGCATTGGCGTCTGTACGAGTTCGAGCACATCGTCTACGCCGCTATCGAGCAGGAGAAAGACATCATCGTGGTACTGCTGGGTGAGGTAGAAGCCGGGCGGACGACAAAGGACATGCGTCGAATGCTGACCCGCGGGACCTTCTTGCAGTGGGACTCTAGCGAAGAGGGGAAGAGGGTGTTCCAGGAAGGACTGAGGGTGGCCCTGCAGACTGAGAATGTGGTCTTCCAGACGTTGTGCTGAGACTTTTGAACGGTCCATCTCTGCTAGTTCATGGCCTTTTGGTCCTCTTTGTGACTGTTTGTTGTAAGTCAGAACAGATCTCGTATATAGTGTTAATCGCTTTTTTTTTAATGGCCTTTGGTTTTCTGTCTCACTGGGTTTTTTTCAGTCAGAATAGATGTCATGCATAGTGTTTAATCGCTGTGTCTATAACCTTTGGTTTTCTCTGTCACTTTTTGTTGTCAATCAACAGATGTCGTGCATAGGGTTAATCGATGTGTTCATAATGTTTTGTTTTCTCTGTCAGTTTTCAGTCAGAAGAGATGTCGTGCAAAGTGTAAGTCGCTCTTTTTTATATAATAGAAATTTCTTAATCTTAGAGGTAAATGGGACATTATTATTTGCTTTTCAAATATGTATTGTAAAGCTAACTCTTGTCCAGTTATTCTGCTGGTACTTCTGGTGTAAGACAAGAAGTATATCTATGTCACTTTACTTTATCTATTCAAATGATCGAAAAATGTTCTTTTTGGGGGGGGTGGAAAGATGGCAGGTTTAAACTTTGGGAAAAACTGGAACTGAAAATGCACTTGCTGAGCAGAAAATAAACACGTTCAGTGCAACATGTTTATTGTATGATATGTTAGGACGACAATTATTTTTGCCGAGTCACCACGGGCAATACAATCAACAATGGATTCTATGTTTGATTATTGTCAAAGCTGGGATTTTAAACAAAATGTTTCTGAGACAAAGTTTTTTTTTTTTCCAGGGACAAGATTTGTGAGCCGTTTGAATTCATGTTTAACGGTCTAAGGAGAGATATCACATATGATTTTCATTACCTTAACATGGAACTTAATCACAGTGGAAGAATCATATTAACCCAGAAACACATGTATGATGGAGCCTCCAAAACAATGTTTTTGCAACATTGGGAAAAATCAGAAATTTATCGTAACCAGTTTGATATCCAATAGATGTGTTCGACAAAACGGTTGTTTCAATAGTTCTGTTTGGCACATAAGACTGTTGCTAACTTGGCTGATAATCTTCATCTGCGATATTATACAACGATATCAAAACCCAGCACGTCACCCCTACGGATACGGTTTCGGGAGAATTGTTACAAACTTCCAGTGAGTTTACCGGTAAATCATGCCATTTAGTTTGGGACACAAGTTTCCCTCACAACGGCAGCGTGTCTGTCTATCGAGAAGAGAGTAAACATGTTGGCTAGGCAGCATTCTGAACAGTGTACCACGAATGTATGTCTTTAATGATGAACTCTCTCTCTCTCTCTCTCTCTCTCTCTCTCTCCTCTCTCTCTCTCTCTCTCTCTCTCTCTCTCTCTCTCTCTCTCTCTCTCTCTCTCTCTCTCTCTCTCTCTCTCTTCTCTCTCTCATCTCTCCTCTCTCTCTCATCTCTCTCTCTCTCTCTGTCTGTATGTGTACGTGTGGGTGCGCGAGAGCTTGTGTGCGCGCTTGCGCTTGCGCGTGCGTGTGTGTGTGTGTGTGTGTGTGTGGTGTGTGTGTGTGTGTGTGTGTGTGTGTGTGTGTGCGCGCGCACGCCTACGTGAAAGAGAGAGGGAGAAAGTGTGTGTACGTGGAGGGGGGGGGGGGCGGAGGGAGGTCGGAGTGAGATGGAGAGGAAGAAAGGGAGAGAATTGTGGAGCAGCACTGCAATGTAATGCAATTTTCGCTAGGGTTTTTTAAAGAATATTTTGGTTGTTTTTACGTGTTAATGTCATCGATTAAAACAGCATTTCCTTGTCGTCCATTTAATAAGGACAATGAATATTTGATTGCTTGTGAGCTTGATTTGGTAACTGAATGACTGATTTTGTTTTATTGGTTAATTGAAATTATCTTCATTGGTTGCGATTTCTAGAGGGGGGGGGGGGGGGGGGGGGGGGGGGGGGGGGGGGGGGGGGGGGGGGGGGGGGGGGGGGGGGGGGGGGGGGGACGGTGGGGGGGGGGGGGATGTCATGGGGGGGGGGAAAAGTCTGGGGGTGTGGGATTGGTCAGTGCACGCGTGCGTGGGGGTGTGGGCGTGGGGGGGGCGTGCACGCGCGGGCGTGCGTGTGTGGTTGTGTGTGTGTGTGTGTGTGGTGTGTGTGTGTGTGTGGGATTTGGGGTGTGTGTGTGCGTGCGTGGGTGCGTGCGTGCGTGCGTGTGTGCGGTGTGTGTTTGTGTGTGTGTGCGTGTGTGTGTGTGCGTGTGCGTGCGTGCGTGCGTGCCGCGTGCGTGCGTGCGTGCGTGCGTGCCTGCGTGCGTGCGTGCGTGTTGCGTGCGTGCGTTGCTGCGTGTGCGTGCGTGTGTGTGTGTGTGTGGTGTGTGTGTGTGTGTGTGTGTGTGTGTGTGTGTGTGTGTGTGTGTGAGGGGGAGTAGGGGATGGGGGCGCGCGCGATTTGTGCTGCGTGTGTGTATGTGTAATGTGTGTGTGCGTGCGCGCACGCGCGCGCGCGCTCGTGTGTGTGTGTGTGTGTGTGTGTGTGTGTGTGTGTGTGTGTTGAACATTTTATATTGTACTGATTTTACTCATTCGATGTTTCAAAGCGTTTTTTGGTAGTCTATTGACCTGTGAAAATAATTGTTAGCATTGTCTATACTGTATTAAACGATGTTAAGTATTATAATATGTATAGACTTAAAAAAAAAATTTACGGTCATTTTGCTGTTCGAGTAAATCAAACCAAAACTTGATATAATTAGGGAATTTGCAACGCTGAAGTTTTAAGATAACTGCTTTTGATTCTCATTTTTTTTTTCTTTTCTTTTTTCTTTTTTTTTCTGCGTGGGTAGGCTGATACTCCTAGGGCACTCCTTGTATAGACAGGTAAACATTAATTACATCTACCCAACCAAGGGAGTGGAGTGTTGTGTGTACGACCGTTTTTTTTTTTTTTTTTTTTATCCCGCCATTAAGGCAGCCATACTCCAACTTCTGGGAAGGTGCATGCTATGTTTAGCGTGTCTTTCATACCAACGGCCAAACTGACATTCTCTCTTCCGAAAGTTGGTGATGGGATTTTACGTGTGTGCAGGATGTTACGTGTGCGTTCCCACTCGGAAACTCTGTGTATAGTCTCACTAGAAATACAATCACAAAAGCCAGCTCATCGTCTATATTATGACCACAAGCTCGTCGTAAAGATCCACAAATAAAGTTTCTTGCTTTTTTGTTTTCTTGACTATTGTTGATTCCCCCAGACTGACCGCAATGTTGGGAACTAGACATTTAAACAGACAGGATGGAAGCGCACAGATTCCTATCCTTATTCCCTACCCACCACCACCCCCTCCCCCACTCTTCCCCCCCGCCCCCCCCCCCCCCCCCCCCCCCCCCCCCCCCTCTCTCTCCACCCTCACCTTCATCCCCTTTTCTTCCTTCCTTCATCACCCCCACCCCCATTCTGGAGTCAAAGAGGAACGACGAGAATGCGGAGATGGGAATTGTTGATAGGAGGGTCTGCTGACAAATGCAATTAGTGAAGGGCGAGCGACAGAGGGCCTCTCAATCACTGCTGGCGTCTTGGATGTGTAGGGTTGCTTCCTTCGGTGGATCATTGTTGGCTGACAAGCAGAGCTTTCGGTGGGGCGCGAGGGGGGGGGGGTGACTGTTGCGTACACGTGTCGAGAGAAGAGACAGAGAGAGAGAGAGAGAGAGAGAGAGAGAGAGAGAGAGAGAGAGAGTGTGTGTGTGGGTGGTGTGTGTGTGTGTGTGTGTGTGTGTGTGGTGTGTGTGTGTGTGTGTGTGTGTGTGCATGTGTGCGCGCGCATCTGTGTGTGTGTGTGTGTGTGCGTGTGCGGGCGCGCGCGCGCGCGCGCGCGCGCGTGTGTGTGTGTGTGTGTTGTGTGTGCGTGCGTGCGTGCGTGCGTGCGTGTGTGTATGCTTCCTTTTATTTCTTGGTTCATTTCTTTTTCGCTGACAGTATCTCTCTCTCTCTCTCTCTCTCCTCTCTCTCTCTCTCTCTCTCTCTTCTCTCTCTCTCTCCTCTCTCTCTCTCTTTTGTCTTGTTCTTTCTCTTCGTTTTTCACCTGTGATTTTATTTCCTGCTACTTCTGTTTCAATGATCTGTTCTCAGCTTCACTTGTTTTCGCTACTGGCATTTTCCCAAGAGCTTTATCCCTTTGAATATAGGCCAAGCTGAGCAGGATGATAGCAGGATCTGAGCTAACTCTTCCTTAACAGCTCTCCTGTC
>JADBJO010011207.1:37999-42999 GCA_016801955.1 Conus betulinus
GGCCAGTTCTTGGAATGAATCCGCAAGGGACTGAATTATAATAGACTGATAAATTCCAAATATAAATAACCGAGCACCATTCCAGCAACTTACAGAGCGGCTTGGTATTGCAATGACTGCAAGAAATATTCAATTATAAAACAAAGTTTGCTCTTATGCCTCAGAGTGAGGAAATACGGGGAAATAAACATACATAGCCGCAGTGGTAGTTAATTCTGCCTAACTAACAGTATGTGCTTGAGAGGGTGAATGGGGAATAATGAATGCTTCTCAAAATGAGCCTTCAGCAAGCTGATAGTCTCCATGGGGGTGGAGGCTCACTAACATATAACTCCTGGTCAGATATCGGTATTTCGAAACCTGATTGTTTCTTCTCAGTGACAGCGGAAAGTGGTAACTTGACTCCTCTGCCTTTTCGGTTTTAAGAAGAATGCTATCCCCGAAAAAGGTTGGTGTGCAATACCGTAGTATGTTTGTTGAGTTAAAAAAAAAAAAAAAAAAATATATATATATATATATATATATATATATATATATATATATATATATATATATATATATATCATCGATGAAAGGTTTCCGAACAGAAAATAAGAAAACAGGGCGGTCACTGTATAGCCGTTGCCCAGGTCCCCTTCGGGTGCAGAGGCAAACGTTCAGAGGGTCTGGGGGTTCAACTCCCCAGACGCTAAAGAAAATCAGCATTTTTTTTAAACATTTGCTAGACTGTCTCCCAGTCGCCACAGAAGCGCTTGGAAGAAGCTGGTTTTTTAAGGTACATGGTTCAAATAAGTTACATTTCACGTAGTTCATCGGTCCTATGGGCAGTGAACTGCCAGACATTCAACGTGTCTAGAGTACGGCATGTAAGAAGACAGTGGCCATCCATCCTCCTCCTTCTGCCGCCTCTAACATTCCCTGAACTGAATAAGGTACCATTTACTACTGAGTGGACAGAGAGGTTTTTCAAGCCCAAAACACAACCAAAAAAAAAATCCCCACCCCATGTCTGATTCGAACTCTCAACAAACCCATTCCGCAGGCAAACGCTGTGACCATTTGACCGCAGGCTCTTTAAGGTAAAAAATACGTAACCTGTGAAGCTATTTGTTATCATTGATTAAGTCAATGTCGTAAATATTGAAACAGTACTGAAGCAAACGAGACAGCAACAAAAGTGTGGCACCTATTTTCTCTCTCTCCTATTCTCTCTCTCTCTCTCTCTCTCTCTCTCTCTCTCTCTCTCTCTCTCTCTCTCTCTCTCTCTCTCTCTCTTTTTAATAATCTTCAGTCTCCTACTGGAAAGTATCAAATACACATCCACCACTCACAAATAGCTATAACAATATAAAAAACAACGAAAGAAATCTAAAATATCACAAGCAACAACAACAACGATAACAACAACCACCACCAACACAACAAAAAACAACAACAACAACAACAACAGCAACAACAACGACAACAGCAACAACTGCGGCGGTAGGAACAACATCGACGACGACGACGACGACAACAACAACAACAACAACAACAACAGCAACAACAACAACAACAACAACAACAACAACAACAACAACACACACACACACACACACACACACACACACACACACACACACACACACACACACACACACACACATACATACACACACTATTCAACATTTTTAAAAAGCTTTTGATAAATATCTTGTGCCGAAGTGGTTACCGTCGCGAACAGTCGCTTGGGAGGACGTGGGTTCGATTCCCATCAGAGTCTTTATTTGTGGGATGTTTCAGCCCTTGCTGGCTCCTACCCAGAGCTGAGTTTGCTATGGGACCATGCAGTCGAGTTTCACGCACTTAACACAAGCGTCACTGAGAGAGTTGCTCAGACATTCCCGACCAACTCTGTAGGTGTATGTATCTCTCGGATCTGGTTGACGTCAGGATATATTAGAACGGACGAGGCGGTGCCTTCCGGAGGGACAGCACGCTCACGCCAGCTCCCCGACTAATCAATTATTGTCGTAAGTAGGGAGATTAGTAAGTGGTGTCCTGCGAATATTGGATCAGAACAGGCACCAGTGAACACCGCGAAAAGTGACTCGGCAGCAGTGCAGTGTCTCCTCTGGTGGGTGGTCTAATGACGACCTGACATTGACCGCTCCCTGTGGATTGCCGGTGCTTGGGCCTTGGCAGGTCGGTTCGGGCTGTGGTTTTGAAAAAAACAAAGGGGGGGTTGGGGGTGGGGTGGGGAGGGGTGGGGATGGGAGTCGGAATGTGCGGCATGGGTCAAAAATGCCACTGAGGTGACCCAGAAGATAGGCAAGCAAGGAAAAAAAAATGGATTTTTTTTTTCACTTTTAAAATGTGGAGGGGGATGGGGGGGTGGAATGAGCGGCGTGGGTGGGTGCAATGCCACTGAGGTGGCGCAGAAGTTAGTAGAACACCATTTCTTTTTCTCTTCTAAAATGAAGAATGGGGAAGGGGGGAGGGGGGGGGGGGGGGGGGGGGGGGGGGGGGGGGGGAGAGGAGGCATGGGTGGTCTGATCAGTTTCTTTTTCTCGCTTTTAGATGAACAACTGGGGGGGGGGGGGGGGGGGGGGGGGGGGGGGGAGGAGGAGGCAGGGGTATAGGGGTAGGGGGGGGGTGGAGGAGGAGGCAGGGGTATATTCCAAAGGGCTGATTTCCATCTTCCGTAGGGAAACATGGACCCATGGGGTTTCGTCAAGTTCTCAATACTCGATGCATGCCTCCCGAGAAAGATGAATGCAGACAAAGCATTTAATTTTTTTTTGAGGGGATGGGGGGGGGGGGGGGGGGGGGGTGGGGGGGGGGGGGGGGGGGGGGGTTGGGGGGATGGAGGCTTATAGAAAATGCATTCAATTATAGTTTATTAGAAAAATTATTTTTTTTTTTTGAAAACAGCTACATGCTGTTAAAGTTTATCTTACTTGAAAAGTGCCACAGACTAGAATTTACAGATAAGCATGTATATGATATCAAAGCAAATGCAGTCAGGTGAACAACACTAGGCGTCTTGTTTAGAGCAAATCGTTGAGTGAGATAAAAAAAAAAAATAAAAAAACAAAAAAAAACACAGTTTTGCCATCGTGTTGATATGGAATTGCGTATGTCAGTCATGAATGTTCATTATAGGACTCAGACCACATGATTACTTCATTTTTTTTCAACAAAACTGGCATTCAGATGTGGAAAGGATTTTTTTTTATATGTACAACAGAATACTTCAACCTGCAAAATGTCTACAAATCTTGACAAATAAATGTCATAGAGTTAATTGCGCTTGATTTAAACAACGAACTTTTCTAGGGTTGACTTCCATAAGCCAGTATCTCATATACATATATACATGTAAGTGAGATACTGAGTTCTGGCAGTCAACTCTCGTTTGGCTTCTGAAGTTGACAAAGCATGGTTTCATCTCGTTACGTCTAGAGACACATCTTGCCTTATGTGTAAGTCCGCTGTTATTTTCTGTTGTGAAGCTAATGACAACTCATTCATGGCGAAGACATAGTAAACCTATAACATTTTTTTTTGCTCCGTTCATATTAGAGAGATGATAGCATTCTGAATTTAGCAGCTACATTTATTTCTGAAGCTTGCACCAGTAGATAAACGAAGCGGTTATCTTTGTTATAAATCTAAGGACATGCGGAGCCTTGCTATTGTCGTCGTTCTTGTTGTTAGTTTGGTGACAGTATCTGCAATGACAAGCAGGAATGCATCATATCACAAAACAGTTATTTGTTTTAAAGATTTGTGGATTGGTATGTCAATTTTTTTTCTTTTTTTTTCCTTTCCTTTTTCTTTTCTTTTTGACGAAAATTAAATTCACTTACAACGATAGTCATGACAGCAGTATTTCATAACCTGGTGGTGGCTAGCTACCACAAGTCGCATTTTTGCGCGCGCGCGCGCGTGCGTGCGTGCGTGTGTGTGTGTGTGTGTGTGTGTGTGTGTGTGTGTGTGTGTGTGTGTGTGTGTGTGTGTGTGTGTGTGTGTGTGTGTGTGTGCGTGCGTGCGTGCGTGCGTGCATGCGTGCGTGCGTGTGTGCGTGTGTGTGTTGTGTGTGTGTGTGTGTGAGAGAGAGAGAGAGAGAGAGAGAGAGAGAGAGAGAGAGAGAGAGAGAGAGCGACAGATGTGACAGAGCGATGTGTTCCAGACAGGTTCAGGCACATGGGTTAATACAGAAAGAGAAAAAGGAGAAACAAATAACATGACTAATACATCTGGGGGAATAGTAAGTAGCGAGAAACAATAAACAAAGCTATGGTATGGGAAACGTATGAGGAAAAGAGGAAGAAGACGAGGAGGACGGGATGGGGACTTAAACGTTAAGAAGATCCATATGCAGTATTAACATGTGGGAAAAGTCGAGAAACACCAGGAGAAAAATGATAATTAAAACTAATGATATGGGTAGCGAGATACGAAAGTCACAAAAAGCCTGAGCAGAGTTAGCAACAATATAGGGGAAGTAACTACTCATTTTGAGGGCGACGTGAAAAAGCTAACATTAACTCCCTTGAGTCTGTTCGACAGAGGGGGGCGGGGGGGGGGTGGATGGGAGATATACCATGCATTTACTTTGCCTGTAACAGCGCTTTCTAATCAGTTTTTTCGCCGTAGAAAGAGTATGTCTTGCGTGTGGCTAGCAGCGACTGCAGAGTGTGGTTTTGACTGGAAACTGTCTCCATGCAGTAAAATACCTCCCACGTCAGCAGTCGGCACTGTGTAGACAACTGCAGAGGGCGAAAGGATCCTGGATCCCCGGGTTATGATGGCAGCTGTCAGCGTGGCACAATTTTTAGCCACTGACAATACTTGGGTTTATTGAACAGCAGAGCTGACCACTTAGACTGCCCGTATCTTTTGATCTCCCTTGCGTCCTTGAACGTATCCTCAAGCATTGTAGGCTCAGAGATTTCCCCCCTACACTTTATATTGTTTGCATAATGTTTTTGGTTTTTCAGCAACTTTTTTTTTTC
>JADBJO010011207.1:50499-75499 GCA_016801955.1 Conus betulinus
TCTTGAATACAAGTTTTTTTTGTTGTTGTTTTTTTTTAACTTGAAGAAGTCTGGCTGCTCTTCCAGGAATATTTCTCTTTTTTTTTTGCTTTTCTATCTGTATGTTTGATAGGATCCTCAGTGTCCTGCGTTTGCAGCAGACTCGCAGGCTTGCTTGCAGACTTCGAAGTAGGAACTATATAAAGGGGCTTGGGATCATGTAAAGGGGAACTATTCCGTAACTGTGGGTCATGTAAAGGCGGATTACTTACACACAGGGATAATATAAAGTTAATTCACTTGTGTACAGGGATCGTATCAATTGAAATCACTTATAAACATGAATAATATAAAGTTAAATTATTCGTAGCTATGGATCATTTTAAGTTGATTCATTTGTGGATGATAATCCTATAAAGTGGAATCACTTGTAGATAAGAATCATATAAAATTAGATCACGTGCAGATCGGATTTACATAAGCTGATTTACTGTAAGAATCATAATAAAAGTTCACATGGGAATCATGGTACAGGTTCAATCACTCGTAACTGGAGATCATATAAAGTGGAATCACTTGTAACTTGGGATGATACAAAGCGGAAATACATGTAGCTAGGGATCATATGAGAGCAGTCACTTGTATACTACGATCCCATCAAATGGAATCACTTGTACATAGCGATCATGTAAAGTGGAATCACTTGCAAACAGGGGTGATATGAAGTTTAATCACACGTATCTTGGGTGATCAGTATAACCATTTAAGGAAACACATGAAGTTGAATCGTTTGTAGCTAGGGATAAAAAAAAAAGTTGAAATAATTGCAGCTGGGGATCGTATAAAGTGGAATGACGTGTAACTAGGCTCACATAAACTGGAATAACTTTTTAGCTACGGTCATATACACTGCAGTCACTTAAACTAGGGTTATATAAAGTGGAATCACTTAAGCTAGGGTCATGTAAAGTGGAAGCACTTTAGTAAGGGTCATGTAAAGTGGAATCACTTTAGCTAGGTTCACATAAAGTGGAATCACTTTAACTAGGTTCATATAAAGTGAAAGCACTTTGGCTAGGTTTATATAAAGGGGAATCACTTGAGCTAGGGTCATATAAAGTTTGAATCTCTTTAGTTAGGGTCATATAAAGTTTGCATCACTTTAGCTAAGGTCATATAAAGTTTGAATCTGTTTAGTTAGGGTCAATTAAAGTGGGACCACTTAAAGCTAGCGTCATATGAAGTAGAATCACTTACGCTGTGATCATATAAAATGGAATGCTAGTGGATATGGGTCATGAACGGTGAAATACTTTGTAGATGGGGATCATATGACGTGAAATAACTGTAGAAATGTGTCATATAAAGTGAAATACTTGCAGTGATGAATGGATCATTTAAAGTGGTATTACTTTTAGATAGGGATCGCCTGATGTGCAATCGTTTGTAGCTAGGGATCATATAAAGCATGTAGCTGGGAATAGTATAAGGTAGAATTCTTGTAGATGGAGATCATGTAAAGTAGAGTGCTTATAGACAGAGTGGAATATAAAGTGGAATCATCATGACTGAGGAAGTTGCATCATTTTAGATATGTATCATAAAAATTGAATCACTTGAGGCTAGGGGTCATATAGAGCTGAATCACTAGTAGTTAGGGACTACACACAGTGGAATATTTGTAGACATGGATGATACAAAAGGAAATTACCTGTAGAGGTGGATTGTATAAATTGTAACCACCTCTTAGAAGGGATCGTTTAGAGCTGAAGCACAAGAGGAATCACATGAGTTGTCAACTGGGGGTAATACAAAAGTCTTTTCTGTTTGCTTGCTTTTTTTTTTTTTTTTTTAGACAAGGGCCATAAAAAATGAATTACTAAAGGGGTCATATAAACTATGAAGGTGGGGTGGGGAGTGGAACGAGGTGGGGAGGTAAAGTCTCGCTTTCAGCAAGTCATATATATATATATATATATATAATATATATATATATATATATATATATATATATATATATATATATATATATATATATATATATATATATATATATATATAATATATATATATATGTTATCCAAATTCGAACATGTATATTATCCTCAATGTCTCTCTCTCTCTCTCTTTCTTGCAACATAGGCAGACCCACTTGTCACATCACAGTAGATTGTGTTGCAAACGCAAGCACGGATGTTTCTCTGTTGCTTTTTAGCCTCCATGATATGATCACCAGATAAGCTATGCTAACACGATTTGCATGTTGGATGATGATTACACAAACATAATCATATAGAAGAAAGACAATATTTTTTTTTCTATTAGAAAAAAAGGGGAAACACAATTGCACGCATCGCCTGTACATCTGTTAAGCTTAAAGAACATAAGTGACGCTTTTAAAAAACAAAACCAAACAAACAAACCAACAAATGCCTACGCCAAAGCATTGTTCGAGCAATATCACGTGGTGATCATTCACTTTTCATGCTCTTTGCTGCGCCTCTCTGATTTCACACTACGCTACGCAGCAACAGGAAAAAATGATCAAGATGGGTGAGATAGTGACAATGATACTAATGATAATGACAGTAGTGGGTTTTCATCTGACCATCATACACTGGATGCTGGATTGATACATCTCGGAAAAAAATGACTGAAACGTTTTCAACTCAATCAGCACCTCGTGCGACCTGACGATTTTTCGCTACGTGTGTGGGACACACGCGGCAGTCAGTGTTTACAACCAACTCATACGCAAACTTCTACTTTCATGGACGTACTTTGCTGAAAGGATGTCTAAACCAACAAGTATGGAGGTTGTCACTCACACAGAAAGCTTTCCTGTGACATGGATAAGAAGCGATTTCCTGTTGAAGGGCACTAACTCTAACGGTGTATTTCAAATCATGCGGCCAAAGCGAAAAAGCATCATGGTTGTCAGGCGTGTGTACGCTCAGCTTGTGACTGTTCTGATTAAACGGAGGTCCAGCAAAATGTATGGTCACACATCAAGACAAAAGACAACAGCGATGTCTGTGTGCACTGCAGCCATAATGTATAGTGCAGACTTATCAACTGACTGAGCCCTGTAAATATTTTTTTTAAAGTTTCAAATTTAACTCTAAAGTTATAACGTTGGAAAGGAGTTTCGATTTTGTCCAGCGGCGTGTTACTTGCCAGTTTCGAAACACTTATTTTGGAAGATAAGAATGTGCGTGTATTTTTTTCCCCGAAGTATCTAACGCTTTATTTAGATGTTCAAAATGTTCTACCGCAAAGGAATATACCTTACGCTTTTCAATTTTCAGATGATATGGAGTACAAAAAAACTAATTCTAATACTAATACTATTAATGATGTGAAATGAAATCGTAATCAACACCACCACCATTATCATCACCACTATCATCGTTATCATCTTTACCAAGATCACCAACACTCATTAAAAAACAAAGAAAATGTGTCATGTGCACAGGTTTCCGTAGCTTCAAACTAGTAATGTTCGGGTTCATCATCATCACCATCATCATCATCATCATCATCATCATCATCATCATCATCTCATCAACATCTTCATCATCATCATTATCATCATCACCACCACCATCACCACCACAATCATGTGCAAGGGAAAGTATTTCCACAGCTTTGAAAAGTGTTGTTCGCGAGGTGTGTGTGTTTGTGTGTGTGTGTGTGTGTGTGTGTGTGTGTGTGTGTGTGTGTGTGTGTGTGTGTGTGTGCGCGCGCGCGTGCGCGCATTATTATCATTATTATTATTTTTTTTTCAACAAGTGCTCACTTAGCAGAATGATTATGACGCAACAAAATCGATTCGCGATTACTGAGTCATTTCGTTCACTTTCGTGTCCACTCCCCTCTTCAGAAACCATCACCTCACCCTTCTGCAAAAGCTGGTCGAGCCCAACCAATCCGCCACCGTCGCCAACGCGTGCGAGAACGACGCCAGAACGGCGAAAGCCAAACAGAAGGACAGATACCGCCACGAAGGGGGACCACTCTGCGGCGCTCCTCGGCTGGCCGGGCCAGTTGTCGGAACTGGTGGCGACCGTCCACAAAGGAGCCGTCGTGAGAGCCGCCCAGGACCAGAAGACTGCTGTCGTCGTTGTGGGGGTGGGAGGGGGATGTTGTAGTCGGCGTTGTAGTGCTTGGACGGGAGCTCCGTGCTGCCCCTCTGTTGGTCCAGCTGGCAGACTTTGGAACTGAGGTCTGCACACAGGCAGTCGAAGGGCAGGTCATTGAACGGATGAACGAGAGAAGAGAGAGAGATAGATAGATAGAGCGAAAAAAACAAAGAAGAAAGAAAGAAAGACAGACAAAGACAAAAAAGCAAGGAAACACACACACACACACACACACACACACACACACACACACACACACACCACGCAAAACAAACAAACAAGCAAACAAAGAACAAACAAACAAGCACACAACAAGAACAAAAGACTGACAGAAAAAGAGACAGAAAAGAGAAAACACACTACAATAAAAATAAAATAAAATAAAATAAAAAAAACTAAAAAAAAAAAACAACTAGAAAGAACAAAGAGAGAGAGAGAGACAGTTAATGAAAGAGGGTGGAGGAGAAAGGAGAAGGAAGGAAAGGAAAAAAGAGATAGACAGAGGTGTGTGTGTGTGGTGTGTGTGTGTGTGTGTGTGTGTGTGTGTGTGTGTGTGTGTGGTGTGTGTGTGTGTGTGTGTGTGTGTGTGTGTGTGTGTATGTGTGTGTGTGTGTGTGTGTGTGTGTGTGTGTGTGTGTGTGTGTGTGTGTGTGTGTGTGTGTGTGTGTGTGTGTGTGTGTGTGTGTGTGTGTGTGTGTGTGAGAGAGAGAGAGAGAGAGAGAGAGAGAGAGAGAGAGAGAGAGTGTCAGAGGGAGACAGACAGACAGAGGGAAAAAGAGAGACAAACAGGCAGACAGACAGACAGATAGACAGACCGACATGCAGCCAGACAAAGGGAGACAGACAGACAGACAGACAGACAGAGACAGATACAGATACAGATCTAGAGAGATACAGAGTATGCAAACAAAAAAGTCTGTAAAGCGGTTTTAAAAGTAACGAGATTAGTAAACAAACAAGGAAACACACGCATGATCAGTGAGCTAAACGACGCACACGACTGCACACGGGCAAGACCAACAGTGTTCCTTCCGACGTCCCCATCCCCACCCCCATTCTCCACCTCCTCCTCCTCCCTTTCTTCTCTGTCTCACTCTCTCTCTCTCTCCACCTCCCCCCCCGTCCCCGCCACCAACACCACCCATCCACCCCCACCCTTCACGTTCGCTTAATTTGACACTTAACTCAGGTTTTGAATAAAACAATGTTCTCAAGTCCATAGCTGGAAAGCCGTACGTGTGCGCGCAAAGTTCAATGGAAGAATTTCGTAAACTGTTTAATTCAATAAATCACCTGTCCCTTTCGTCCAATGACTATGGATATGTTAACCATCTGTCACTTATCGGTCGTACACACACCCCCCCCCACACACACCCCACACACACACACACCTTACCTGTTGGCACTCTGGTAGGATGCCATTTGCTGAAGAAGGCAAATAAAGCCGAAAATTTCAACTACAGCCACGGCAACTTGTTCTTGTGCTTTTCTTCTTTTGGATCTCTCTCTCTCTCTCTCTCTCTCTCTCTCTCTCTCTCTCTCTCTCTCTCTCTCTCTCTCTCTCTATATATATATATATATATATGTGTGTGTGTGTGTGTGTGTGTGTGTGTGTGTGTGTGTGTGTGTGTTTGCGTGCGTGCGTGCGTGCGTGCTTGCACACATGTGTGCACACACACACACACACACACACACACACACACACACACAGAGGGAGAAGATGGGAGAGAACGTTAGCAAGTGGGACAGAAAGAAAATGGGACAGCAAGTTTTCATCATGTATCTACAGGGAAAAAAAAAAAAAAGAAAAAAGAAGGAAGAAGAAAGAGGGTGAGGTTTCAAAAAAAGAGAGGAAAAGAGGACAAACGCCTCAAGCACTTACTGTCATGCAGGTAAAGAGTGGCCAAGGGCTTGAACTCTGACGGCGAATGCGGGTGGAGGGAAGGGAGGTAACACTGAGGGCTGGGCAGACGATACATCACACGGGGACCCCACTGGAGACCTTCCAGGTGGCTGGAGATGACCTGCCCTCAGACACACCCACCCACAGTCAGACAGACAGACAGACAGACAGACAGACAGACTGACAGAAAAGACCAAGAATTAGACACAACCAAGCACAGTATGAAGATACCCAACGGGAAGATATAAACGAAAACCGGTTGACTGACGACAATCTTGAAATATCTTGCCATGAGACACACCTCAGCAGTCAGACACACAGACTGACAGACCAGAAAAAATCTAGACAAAAGCTGCAAACAGAGCAAGAAATTCAAAGCAGGAAGATAGAAAAGAAGACGGGTTTGGCTAGTGACATCGCTTAACTATCTTGTCTTCCATCTCTTCAAAGCGGTATTACAACTCGCTCATTCCGGCTTGCCTCCCCCCCCCCCCCCAACCCCCTTCCCTTCCCCCCTTTACACATTCACACCCTCTCTCATCCCGCCAAAGCGCTAGAATCGCGGGCCCACAGAGAGCAGCCTATTTCACAAGGCCATGATCGAAGCAAGCAACCCACTGGAGGAGACGCTGCCTTGCAGGCGAGTCTATTTGGCGGTGTTCAGTGGTGCCTGTTCTGATACAACGAATGCCAGACACCACTTACTGAGACGCTGCTGAGAACAATAATTGTTTACCCGAGAGGTCAGCGTGATTGGGGAGAGCCCCACTGGAGAGCTCGGTCACGTCCGTCCGAAGGACGGCATCGAATTGAGCTCAGCACAGAAATGGGTGTGGGGAGAACAACAAAGTCGAGGTTAGCAGGACAGCAGGATGTGAAAGGGACAAAACCTGAGACCTCCTTTAATCGAAAAAAAAAAATTGCCGCTCTGCCGAACGAAAGAGGCAAAAAATTACAGAACAAAACACGACGCGTTTCGACCTCTCTGGTTGAAAAAGAAATAGGACGAAACGCATTCGTGTTTTGTCTTCTTGTTTGTTTTTTCTCTTTCGTTCGGCGGAACACTCTTTCAAAAAAAAAAATTCCTGCGTGCGATCGGCACATTGAAACTGAGCTCCTTGTCCATGAAGATGTGTTTTCATTGTCAGATTTGTTTGTTGTTGTTGTCGTACCCTGGCTTAAAAGAAATGGATCATCGAAACAGCCGAAGTATTTGAAACTATGGCGCATCAGCTGGGGATGAGAACTTTTTTTGTGTGACCGTTCTTGATTACCGCGCCACACGGGCAGCCACACTCCGACTTTTTATTTTTTTTTGGAAGTTTGATAATGTTATGCTAGGGGCTTCGCCACGACTGAGCCCTCCAATCCCCGCATAACCATGCAGAGCATAATAACATTTCGATGTGGCCTTGGTGTTCTAGCCTATGTCAATTGGCCTATTTTCAGCCTTATGGACAAGGCACAGGATCTTCAGATGACGCCACGTAGCCAGATGATTTCCCACGTATGTCCATTCGGTCTCCTATTGCACGGTAGGGCCTTTTCGTCTTTATCGAAATTTCCCTCTTCCTCCTTTTTTTTTTTTTTTTTCTTCATCATCATCATCATCATCATCATCATCATCATCATCTTCCTAATTTTTTTTTTTTTTTTTTTTTTTTTTGGTGGTGGTGGTGGTGGTGGGTGGTGGTGATCATTATTTTCAGCAGCAGTAACATAGTCAACACTGTTTTAATCGATATAATTGTTATCGCTATTGTCAATGCCATACTTTACCCTTATCCTCTTCTAAATCTTCATCTTTCCCATCGCGTTCTTCCATTTCCTCCTCCTCCTCCTCCTCCTCTTCTTCTTCTTCCTCCTCTCTTCCTCCTCATCGTCATCATCATCATCATGACCATCGTTATAATCATGTTCATTATCATCATTCTCTCGTGTTCTTGCATTTCTCATCATCATCATCATCATCATCATCATCATCATCATCATCGCTATCATCATCACCATCACCATCATCATCGTCATTACGGACACAGCTCTCGCATTCTCTTACCCAGCAGTTGAAATGATCGGCGCCATCTTTGGATCGGGTGATCAGGCGATGGACGGGGGAATCTTTGTCAGGGTGCAGGAAGTCCAGACACTGGAACTCTGCCCACGGCACAGCGAACATCACGTCAAACATACTGATAACATAGTGTAGGGTGTTGGATGTGCACTGTCGCCTGTTATATTGTCTTGAAAGGTATATGGAATTGAAGCAGAGCCTTGCGTAGTATGGTGAAACGTCATTGATACCAACGAGTGCATCTGTGTACAGCTTGGGCTGTTCTTCGCAAAAAAAATAGTGTGTCAGCAAAGTACAGCGCCACCATTATTATCATTTTTGTTTTCTGCTGCTAACCTTTTTTTTTTTGGTTTCACACTTGTCACTTATCAAAGTGTTTTTCTTTTCCTTCTTTTGCCGTGTTTTTTTTTTTTTTTTTTTTTTTTTTTTTTTTTTTTTTTAACATACATAGTGTTTGATGGGGCACCTCCTTTTGTTGTCGTGGGTTGTTTTACGTGCGCACACTGCCTGCTGCTGTAGCTTGAACATGTCATAATTACTGAAAAAAGAAAACAACTATTATCATCAAGGAGAGAAGCAAAAAAAAAAAAAAAAAAAAAAAATCTGTGACAATCACGGTTTTCACGTAGGCCTCAGCGGAAATTGGCATTGTAAGAATGCTGTAATTATCACGTGAAATCAGTTATTTTTTGTCTGATTTTGACGCTGTTTGGACCATAAGCTGGTGATAAGCCCCCGAAACAAAAACAAGTAATATGACAACTGATCAGTCGTCAGCAATGAAAACAGTTATCATGTTATAATTATGGTTGTTCCCCCCCCCCCCCCCCTCCCCCCTCCCCTCCCCTTAAAGCCACTGGTTTACATGAGTCATAATGATATATTTTTATGGTGGTCACGTTTGATGACCATAGTAGATTAAAAAAAAAAAAAACAAAAAAAAACAAACAAATAAATACAATAATCATGATGGAACATCAGTGAAAATGGTCATTCTATTGTCAAGGCAGTAATGCTTACATGTTCCTAAGAAAGGTACATTTTTCGGATAGCGAAGTCTGTCATGGATTTTGGAGGCGCTTCACTGCAATAATATATTATCTCTGTGTGTGTGTGTGTGTGTGTGTGTGTGTGTGTGTGTGTGTGTGTGTGTGTGTGTGTTCGCGCGGATTTTTTTTTTTTTCTTTTTATCGAACACTGATTTTTCTCTTCCTTGGTAAGAAAGATAGGGTCATTCACTGTTTGTGGCGACCACAACAGAATCTAAGTATTGAACCTCCCAGGATATGCAAACGAATTCTCGTTATATAAGTCGCACTTCGTTTTCACTTGAAAAAGAGCCAGAATCTCGTGCTGGAAAAAAAAAAGGTAAACAGTACCGTAAGAGACGCTTGAACATAACGCAGCAGACAGTCCAAGGGAGGCTACATATTTCGGCTATTAGCTGTTACGAAAAGTGGATACTCGCCCTTCATTTCTGACTGCGTGAGTATCAGCCACTCGCTCGGTAAAAGGCGCGTAAAATAAATCCAGTATTTTAAAGAAAAAAATATAAATAAATAAATAAATAAAAAAAGTAAATCAATAATAAAATGATGGATAATGGTGAATAAATAAACAGATAAGTAGATAATAAGAATAATAAATAAATGAATGAAATGATAAATAAATGAATACATAAAATCAAATAAATAAACCTGCACAGCACCAGTACAATCTAGTGACACAGTGAGTGAGAATTATGAACAGAGGATGAGATAGAAGGAGAATAACCAAGACGAAAGGAGTTTGGGGGCAAAGGGAGGGAATCGACGGGCATGGGTAAGCAATCCAACAACAACAACAACAACAACAACAACAACAAAAAAGTTTACAGACAAACAGCCCCAACTTCCCCTTTTGATGCCCGTAGTCTCCTCAAGTCTCATTTACATTCCGTCGTGAACGGCTATCCATTTTCATGGCTTAACACCACTTGCATCCCCCCCCCCCCCCCCCCCCCCCCCCCCCCCCCCGCGCGCTCACGACCTTTGCAGTCGGCTGGGTTAGAAACAACACGACTTAAACTGAACTCTCTGCCTTCGTTCTGAAAGCAATACCAACTCTTCCCTTTCAGTATCGAGCATAATCAAAAATGTCGACCAGTTAGTTGCTCGACATTGTAAACGGATTACCTCAAGATTACAAACGTCTCCATGCTTTTCAAGCATGGCTGTTCTTATTAATAGACGGAACAGATCGACACAGACTTGCTCGACTTTCAGAAAAAAGTTCTTGCGTAAATGTAGAAGAAGAAAAGAGACCTTGTTTGGTGGGAACAACGATCGTTTCGGTTGAAAGAAGAGGTGGGAAAAAAAAAAGTACCTGACTCCGCCGCAACATGTTTCCACAATTTTATGATTGCAGAGAAGACCCGCACGACTGTATTGTGCAGGTCGGTTTATTTCTGCACTGAAACGTGGAATTCAGACAGAAAGCAGGAGGGGAGGGAGGGGGGAGGGGAGGGGAGGGGGGGGGGGGGGGAGGGAGCAGAGAAAGAAAGACTCTTTCAAAGGAGGTAAAAAAAAAAAGTAAGTTTTTTTTTTCCCCCCAAAAAAGGGAACAGTTGGAAAACGAGTAGAACGTAGGTTATTCAAAAAAAATAAATAGAAATAGAGGGGGGGGGGGGGGGGGGGGGGGGGGGGGGGGGGGGGGGGGAGAAGGCGCAAAGTGGTCAAAAAAACAAAAAAAAAAGCAGAAAAGGGAAAATGTGAAATAGGATCACGGAGGCCACAGTAGATAAAAGAAAAGAAAGGACATGGAGGGTGGATGGTGAGGTAAAGGGGGGGAGGGCGGAAGCAAGATAAAGGAGGAGTATGGAGAAGCCCCGTTTACAGGGGGAAAAATACAAAAAAAATAAAAAAAAAAAAAAAAAGTTGGGAGAGGGAGTGGGAAAAAGTTGGGAGGGATGAAGAAGATGGAGGTACCACTGAAATAAAATGATGAAGACAAAAAAAACGGTAAAAAATTAAAAATAAAAAAATAAAAATAAAAAAAAAAAAACCAGAATGGCGGCCATGAAAAAAAACAAAGAAGACGAAATACAAGAGAAAATAGAGGTGGGATCTCCACTTGCGTCTAAGCAAATCAAACGAACAAGCGAGCAAAGCAAACAAACCACACAGGAGTTGAATTCAAACTCAGGTTTACGAGCGTCACTGCAGCGCTCCCGCAAGACCGCACCGACCAAGGCAAGGCACAGTAGCCGAGAGCAAAATCATTCAACGAAGTGCATCCTGCACTGTCATTTAAAGTGAAAAGAATCTTCTTCTTCTTCTTCTTCGTATTCTTCTTCTTCTGCGTACGCAGGCTGATACTCCTGCGGACACTCCCTATATGGATAGGCAAGTATTAATCCCATCTACCCAACAAAGGGAGTGGAGTTTTGTGTGTATGACCATTTTTTTTCTAATCCCACCATTAAGGCAGCCATAATCGATCTTCGGGGAAGGTGCATGCTATGTGTAACGTGCCATCCATACCAACGGCCAAACTGGCCTTCTCTTCCGAAAGTTGGTGATGGGATTTTATGCGTGTGCAAGATGATAGGCGTGCGTCCACACATGGAAGCTCGATTTATAGTCTCATTCGAAGCACTGCATGGGAAATTTAGTCAGAACTAATGTTAAAACTCCGAGGGAAAAATCCCCCTGTACCGAAACGGCCCGGCGGAGATTCGAACCCGCAACCCTCGGATCACGATTCTGGCGCTCTACCAACTAGGCTATTCCGGCCCCAGGGAAAAGAATCAAATAAAGACAATGGACCGATGCCTTACAGCAATACATGCATGCGGGACAGACGCTAATAGTCTCAGAATCTACGTGTTCATTTCTCTCATAGATTGTGCTTGGGTCTTAGACATACATGAAAAAACAAAAAAAAAATATATATATATATATATATCGTCGCAGTAATAGTAGTAGCCATTGTAAGAGTAGTAGTTCTGGTGGTAATGGTAGAAGTAATAGTAACAGTGGTAGTAATAGTAGTAGTGCATGCAGCAGCAGAAGGGGCAGCAACAGGAGCAGCAACCGCAGCAGCAGCAGCAGCAGTAGCAGCAGTAGCAGCAGCAGCAGTAGTAGTAGTAGTAGCAGGAGCAGGAGGAAGCGGAAAAGGAGGAGGAAGGGGAAGATGGGGGGGGAGGAGGAGGAGGAGAGGGAAGTACGGGCGAAAGAAGAATGAAAAGGAGGGAAAAGCTAGAAAGAAAAACGAAGAAGAAAGAAAAACAGGACAACACCAATAAGAAGCAGCACAACCTAAGGGTATCCCTGGTCATCATCACTGCCACTCTATTCTTTTCCTTCTCCTACACCGTCACCACCATCCACACTCCCCTATCTTTTTCCCTCTCGCCTCCACCCTCAATCCTCTCTCTCTCTCTCTCTCTCTCTCTCTCTCTCTCTCTCTCTCACACACACACACACACACACACACACACACACACACACACACACAACACACACACAACACATACACACACACGCATGCACGCATGCACACACGCACGCACACGCACACACCACACGCGCGCGCACACACACACACACACACACACACACACACACACACACACGCACGCACACACACACACACACACACACACACACACACACGCACACACACACACACACACACACACACACACACACACACACACACACACACACGCACACAGACCCTGTTGATGAAGCAGCGCGGGGCAGGACGAGGACCTGACGACCAGGGTGTTGCGCGTGGTGCAGGTCTCCGGGTCCCAGTCCCCCAGCTCCCCCTCACACTCCTGCCCCTGGTAGGTCCCGTTGAAGGGGACGATGGAGGGCAGCCCGCAGTAGCTGGGCCACAGGCCCGACTCCACTGAGACGAAAAAAAAAAAAAAAAATGGACAGAGTTCATAGTCATCATCTTCATCATCATAATAATATCATCAACAACAACAATAACAGTTATAATGATAACAACAACAACAACAACAACAATAATGATAATAATAATAATAATAATAATAATAATAATAACAATAAGAATAATAACAATGGTGATGATGACATTGACGATGTTGATGATACTATTACTACTACTACTACTACTACTACTAAGATTGATAATGATGATAATAATAACAATAACAATAATAATAATAATGATAATGATAATAATAGTAATGATGATGATGATGATGATGATGATGATGATGATGATGATGATGATGATGACGACGACTATGATGATATTCATCATCATCATCATCGTCATCATCATATTGATAATCATAATGATGATAATGATGATGATGGCAATAATATTATTATTATAGTAATAATAATAATGATAATAATAATAACAACAACAACAACAACAACAATCATAATAATAAACGTAGTAGTAGTTGTTGTAGAAGTAAATAAATACATAGCATGCTGTGTGTAACGTGTCATCCATACCAACGGCCAAACTGGCCTTCTCTTATGACAGTTGGTAATGGGATTTTACGTGTCTTCAAGACGTTACGCGTGCATTCACACACGGAACACTCGGTTTCAAGTCTCATTCGAAGGACTATTTCGGAAATGGAGTAGGAACCAATGTTAATGAACTCTCGAAGGAAAAAAGTCCTCCTCCTACACCGAAACAGCCTGGCAGAGATTCGCACTGGCAAGCCAAGGGTCATCAAGTTTCAGAGTCCAGTGCTCTACCAGCTTAGCTATTTCCTGCCCCACTTTCTCTGGCTGGGAGTACAAAGGAGCACACTGAAGGCATTTGCCTCTTCCTGTTGATCTCGTTGGCTTCTGTTCACAGTAAAGTGAATCGACAGCAGGCAGGAGTCCAAACACATTTTTTTAAAGGAAGTGTTTATCATAATTCCGCCAAACAACGTGGACAAACGAATCACATGACAAAAAACACAACGCGTTTCGACCTCTTAGGTCTTCTTCAAGCATCGCCCAGCTTGCGCCGAATTTGACAAAGACAAACTGATTGCTCAGTTCCTCATTTTCGTTGTCCAGAGTGTTGTTAATCTCGCCTGAAGAAGACCTAAGAGGTCGAAACACGTCGTGTTTTGTCGTTGTGATTCGTATGTCCACGTTGTGTGGCGGGGTTATTACAAACACTTACATTTTTTTTTCTCAAGATTTCTGTTGACGCTTTGGCTGGCTGTTCACCACACGAAACTTATGAGTGTGAGTCTGATTACCATGTTTGAAGGACCCCCTGGTGGTTCCTTTGACGGCAAAGGCTACATACAAGGAACAGGCCGCCCTCACTGAATAGTGGCCTAAGACAAAAGCTGGCAAGCGTGGTTACTTTAAAGGGCAGCTGGCCGATTGAACAGTCCTCTCGCCCAAATGGCAGGTTATCTGCGCGAGTGAACACGACTCCCGCCGTTAGCGGTTAGGAGGGAAGCGAGGCGATGCCGATCATCTCTTCTCTACATCTTCGACTCAAAACAATGCCCGCAAAACACTGTAGGAGATCCATCATCGTACCATAGACACCAAGAAAAACCACATTCATGAACGCTGCCTTTGGACTGGTTGTTTCTAAATGTGTTGGTTGGTTTGTTTGGGGCGAATGTTTTGAACTGTATTCCTAACTCGTATGCGCTTCCAGCCCCGTCCCATATTTGTCGTATCCATAATTATAAAAGACTTTTCATGACCCTGACATCGGTGGTAGAGAAAACGATCAGCAGAAGATTGTATGTATTGAGATTGGATATGTGTCCAGTATTGGGAAGCTGCTGCTTGCATGTGGTGGAGTTGACTGAGCTTGAAAAATCGTCGTAGACGAAATGACCATAATTCAGTTTCCGTTCCATCAAGGTGTCACTTTGTGCGAACTAGGCCATATACGCTGCAGCACATTCGCTACGTTTTGAGACTACACTGCGCATGATCTAAAGCTCATAAGATAAATGAATGAATGACAAAGATGGGAGAATTTAAGATGAGGGTCTAGTGGCTACGACTTAGTAGATGTTTGATATATGCATTAGCCCGACGGGCTGGTGAGAGCAAGAGAACCGACCTAACATTGGTTGTGCAATTATCATCTCATTCGTTGACCATGGCTCGCTTTCGAACAGTCACACACTGTGCCTCCCCTGTGGAGAAACTGTGGGAGGATGCTTTCAGGGTGGTTTTCAATCATTTTCCTAAGATCCTCCTTTGACAGCTTTGTACCCATTGTTGTCTTGTCTGTCAGTCGTTATACAGAGACATTGCTTGCTAAACTAACATGAGGGTGATTGCTATAGTGAATTCAACAGCAAACAGAGCAGAACCCGTTAACTGACCATCATCATGTCACCCATGAAAAAAAAAAAAAATACTGGTGGTGGCTATTCTTTGTGCTGGGATTGGCATCACACTAATTTCTTCCTGAGAAACACATGCCCACTGGATTGAATGCGCCATAAAAAATCAGTAACAAAAAGTCATTCTCATGCCAGACTTTCACGGGCACCCTTTTCTCTTCCATTCTCTTCCTTGGTTTTAGACTTAATAAAATTATATCTGTGACGTTGCTAATCCACGTATTGCCATAGCCATGTAAAGTCCTCGGGGATCATAACGATAAAACCTGCGTGGACATCTTTTGCTTTTGTTGTTGTTTGTATTATTGCTGTTGAGTATGTATTCTGCATGCCATCGGCACGCGCTAATCTCGTCTCCAAGAGACGGAGAAAATGGGATCGGATGTGTCTTCAAGTTGGCTTTTTTTAATGCAAGACTCATCCTAAACGCATGGATGGAGTGGGAGGCTGAATCGACGTTGACTCCGATAATAAAAATCTCCTTTAACCTCGTTGTTTCGAGTGGATATTAAACCGAGATCCTTGGGACAAAACAACAATGAGTAATGTAATTCTAACTCCTCCCTCTGTCTGTCTGTCTGTCTCTGTCTCTCTCTCTCTCTCTCTCTCTCTCTCTCTCTCTCTCTCTCTCTTACCTTACTTGTCGCCATTGCTCCCCAAGATGTTGTAAAAGAATTTGTCGTTTGCTGTATGTGGCCGATATCGTTCTCCTTTCCTTTGTGTTGACTGAACTATTTCTTGTATTCATAAGTGACACTGTTCTCCTTTAATTGTATCGGATGTACGATTCTTGCATTGTGAGAGCACATACACCCCCTTCATGAGAAGCTATGACCTCTCTCTCTCTCTCTCTCTCTCTCTCTCTCTCTCTCTCTCTCTTTCTACTTACGTATCAGGTTCCTGAAGTGCCTGTCGTGGCGGGGACTATGGTGGTCCATCTCCTCGTCTCCCGAGCCACAGATGCTGTCGTCGTCTTTGTCCACGCGGAGACTGGGGCCTGCCACACAGGGATCATGTGGGATGAACGTCACGCAGCCAATCGTCACAAATGGTGTGAGTATGACGTCATGCCTGGTTTTATTGTCATCCGTTGCATTTGTGCGTCAGAAAAAAGTGGGCTATGAAAAGAGAGAGAGAGAGAGAGAGAGAGAGAGAGAGAGAGAGAAGGGCAGAGGAAGTGGCAGTTACCAATTCGATATTGCAGCAGATTATTCGAGAGCCTTTTCTTGAACTCGAAACACGTGAATCTTTCGGAGCTGAAACACACACACACGCACGCACGCACACACACACACACACACACACACACACACACACACACACACGCACAGATTAGTTTGTCCGTCGTCGTCAAAATTTACATATTGAGATTTTCATTTTTTTTCCGAAAAAACGTTTTCTGCATAAATGTTAACACAAAGAGTGCCAATAAAAATGCGTTTGCATGTGGACGGCAATAATCATGGACTGTATCTTTATGGAGGATGGGGCACAAAGAGGAATCCTTCATGTACCTGTTCATTTATAGCTTAATTAAAACGTTATATACGGCGTGTGTGCTTGCATGCCCACTGTCTACAGGCTTTACAATTACAGGCTGCAGTGTGAAGGTATGCTCAATACGCAGGAAACTGGTCTGCGATGATTTCCCACATTGTTGTTTTTGTAGTCCCAGTTCTTATAGAAGAGGGAGTACTTTAGAATGGGGACGAAGAAATTCTGTGTGTGTGTGTGTGTGTCTGTCTGTCTGTCCAGCAGCCCAGTCACAGTTGGAGGCGAGCCCATTAGGGAAGCAGATTCCTTTGTCTACTCGGGAAGCGTAGTTGACAAGCAGGGAGGCACCGACCGGACATCATAGCCAGGATGGGCAAGGCGCGAGCAGCATTCATCATGCTAAAGAACATCTGGTCCACAGGAGAGATCAGAAGGAAGACAAAATTGCGTATCTTCAATTCCAACGTGAAGTCAGTTCTGCCCTACGGTTGCGAGACTTGGAGAATGACCAAGACAATACACAAAAAAAAAGTTCAAACCTTCATCAACACCTGTCTGAGGCGCATCTTCAAAATCAGATGGCCAGAGAAAATCAACAATGAAGATCTATGGAAGCAAGCAGACAGGAACCAGTTGCCGAACAGATTCTGCGGAGGAAGTGGAGCTCGATAGGACACACCCTCAGGAAGCCAGCATCCAGCACCACACGCCAAGCCCTGACATGGAACCCGCAGGGGAAAAGGAAGAGAGGCCGACCTCGCAACAGCTGGAGACGAGACACTGAGGCGGAGATGAAAAGGCAGGGGACCAACTGGACAGGCATTCAGCAAGCAGCCCAGAACCGAGTGCAATGGCGGAGTGTTGTCGTTGGCCTATTCTCACCCTTGAGCTATGGGCCTAAGTACGTGTGTCTGTCTGTCTGTCTGTCTGTCTGTGGTCAAAATGTGTTCCATCCGCTCAAGACAAAACTACTGGGCCGATCTTTCTGAAATGTGTAGGTATGCTCATTATGGGTTACGGATGATGCCCGATGTTTTTTTTTTTTTAATTTACCATTGTATCCGTTACTAATGGCTACAACGGCCCATGACGTTTTTCTTCTTTATGGAATATCTCAGAAAGTACTTGGCCGATCTTTCTGAAAATGTGTAGGTATGTTCATGATGGGTCACAGATGATGGCCGATGTTTACCAGAATAGCCGTTACTAACGGCTATAACGGCCCAAAACTTTTTTTTTTTTTTTTTTTTTCCTTTTTAAGGAATATCTCACGCGTATTCAAGATAAAACTGGGAGTACGTTTTCATGCTTTGCATCTTGTTGCATTATGCGATTGTGTTGACTTAAAATGTGCTTGAAAACAAACAAACAACAAACAAAGCAATGCGTTGTGACATCGTGGATTTTCTTTATAATGAAAGAGCGTAATATGTAGACAATGAATTCTTAAAGTTAATATATCAATGTGGAGTAGTATTACAATTGCCATCGTTGTTTCTTTTGCCTTAACTATTGCTAGACTACTACCGTACTGTGAGTCTGTTTATCAAAAATGAAAATATTCCTAGGAGTTATGTCGCCACTGTCCAGTGTTGACTCTTATCGTTATTGTTGCTGTACTGATGTTGATATGTCTACTAATTGGATGCCATGAACCAGTTTGTGTTTAAACGCTGTTGCTAAGATGCATAGTACTAGTAACAATAGCGGAGATAGTTTATGAATGATGTTACTACTACAGCTGCTTAACTTACGATTTTTTGTGCACATCTCATTGTTTTTATTGTAGCTTGCTCTTTTTTTGACGTTAAAAGAAAAAAAAAATAGTTGAAGCCCCAAAGTCTAGGCGCCGTAGGCAGGTGAACTGGTAGAGATTCCATACGTCTGGCTATGGCACTATGGAAGGTGACAGCCTTCCCTCTCTCTCCTTCCGCCTTCTCAACCTTCCCTGATTTGAATCATGTATCTATTTACTGTTGGATGGAACGAGTGCACTTTCGAGCCCTAAGTGCGATTCCATCGGTACTTTGAAGTCGCGAGTTTCAGCAGCTGCAAAGGCTCTAACTCTCTGGCCAAGTGATCTTTATCACTGATTATAGATAGCTTTTGGTTTTCTTCACGCTCTATTGAGCTGTGTACATTTACACGGGAGAAAACTCATTTCATCTGCATTTGAAGCATCTATCATTTAAATATAGTTTATTGTTTTTGTTTTTTTTTATTATTATTATTATTATTATTATTATTATAATACTTATAATCATCATCATCATCATCATCATCATCATCAATCATCATTATTATTATATTATTATTATTATCATCATCATCATCATCATCATCATCATCATCATCATCATCATCATTTCAGTAGTAGTAGTAGTAGTAGTAGTAGTAGTTAGTACTACTACTACTACTACTACTACTACTACTACTACTTCTACTAGTGCCACTACTACTACTACTACTACTACTATTATTATTTTTATAACTACTACTACTACTACTATTATTATTATTATCATTATCATTATCACTATCATTTTTGCTATTATTATCATTATTATTATTATTATTATTATCATTATTATTATTATTATTATTATTATTATTATTATTACTATCATCATCATCATCATCATCATTATTATTATTGTTCTAGTTGATGTTGTTATTGCTGTCGCTGTGGTTTTCATTATTAGTGTTGTCGTTGATGCTGTTGTCTTTCTTGCCCTCGTCGTCGTCGTCATCATCATCATCATCATCATCATCATCATCATCATTATCACCGTCAGCATCATTATGTTTTTTAAATGTTATTATTGTTAATATTATTTCTTATCATTATCATTATCATCATCATCATCACCGTCGTCGTCGTCGTCGTCGTCGTCGTTGTGTATTGTTGTTGTTGGAAGTAGTAGTAGTAGTAGTAGTAGTAGTAGTAGTAGTAGTAGTAGTAGTAGTTGTTGTTGTTGTTGTTGTTTGTTGTTGATATTGTTGTGTTCATGTTGTTTCTCAGCACCATCATTAATTCTTATCATCATCATCATCATCATCATCATCACTGCCAACAAAACCACAAGTTTTTTGTTTTTTTTTTTTGCCCCTCCCTTTTCTCCATAAACAACCAGGGCGACTGACCAGCCGTTCTTGAAGCGCAGCACGGTCTTGTAGCGGTAGGCGGCCTCATCAATCAGCTTAGTGCAGAAGTAGTCCCCCTGCTGCGAAAAGGAAATCCGGTCACGTGCTATGTGCACCTTTTCGGCGCGCCCTCTGTCGTACAGCATCCAGGCCCCGTACAGCCGGGGATCGAACCAGCACGTAGACCCCGCTGGGCCTCCCGGTGTTCTGCCCCGTCTGGTGGGAGAGGGTTGGGGAGAAGAGGGGGGGGGGGGGTGGGGGGGGGGGGGGGGGGGGGAGGTGTAATGAATATACAGATGGTCAGGAGGAATTTGGGTCCTTTTTCTTCTTCTTCTTCTTCTCTCTCTCTCCTCTCTCTCTCTCCTCTCTCTCTCTCTCTCGTCACTCTCTCTCATCTCTCTCTCTCTCTGTGAGTGAGTACGTGCGCGTGCGTGTGTGCGTGCGTGCGTACGTACGTGTGCATGCGAGCGTGCGAGAGAATTTGTATATGTGTGTGTGCGCTTGTGCGTGTATACGCTTGTGCGTGCACGCGCGTGCGGACGCGCGCGCACTCGTGCGGGCGTGTGTCCGTTCATGTGTCCGCGCGCGCGCGCGCGCGCGCGCATGTGTGTGTGTGTGTGTGTGTGTGGTGTGTGTGTGTGTGTGTGTGTGTGTCCACGCTGGCGCGCGTTGTATTGTTCTACATCGCAATGTGTTATAATGTATTTCACTGTACTGGTATTTGCTGTAACTTACAAATAGCACAGTTCTCGACCATATCCACATTTAACCCCCGTTGGCGCAAGGAAGCCAGGATGACCCGTTCCAGAAAACGTTGGTGTGTGTGTGTGGGGGGGGGGGGGGGGAGGGATCTGTGAGAAGGTATGTGGGCGCCCCCACACTTTCTCCGATTGTGAGAGAAAGTGTGGGAAATGCCGCATATTTTTCTTTATCAATTTTTCAATTTCGTTATTAGCTTCTTGTCTTCCTTAACATCAAACTAAGAGCAAATGATAATAAAATCTAATAAAAAGTGATGGAATGAGACAGGAGTTTCTTGCTGTTTTTTCTATTGAATGGTCACATTGAGAAATCTTCAGACTCCATAACCAATCAGAAAATCAAACATGCAAGTGTTAAGTAGTTAAATCAACTTGTTATCAAATCCAAATAATATAATTCACGCTGGAAAGTATGCAAACACACACACAAAAATGTTGCTTATGTTATTTTGGTAAGTTTATATCGACATGGTATTAAATATTACCTGTCCAATACTCTCCCCTTATCGAATGGGGTGACCACGAAGTAGTTCAGTTTATTGTAGAATCCAATGTTCACTGCTGCTCTGAAGGTAATTTTATAATATTTCACAACCTAGATAACTACTGGTCAGTGCCAAAACTAGTGGTCAGCTTCATGAAAATTTCACGTTCTCACTGTTTCACTGCATATTGGTGTGTTATGAACTACAAACTTTGAAGTCCACATAAATTACCTCCTCTGAAAGCTACGTTGCCTTTTTAGCTCCCCTGAGAGTTACAATTTTTGTTTTTAGTTGGCAAGGTTATACATGAAGGTCATGATGCTGACCTTGACCTTGACCGCAAAAAGCACATCTACAGTACCTAGCCTACATGTACGCCCAAGTTTCACCTTCCTATCTTTATTCCTTCATGGTGATATGCTCTTCACAAACCCACACACGCATACATACACAACCAGCCACTTAACACAACAAAAACACTATGACTCCACCCCGTAAACTCCACAGTGGATAACCACAATTTTGTACGCGTAAGTTGACATGTCGGGGAAAATGAATCACACATTGATTTGTGCGTTGACTCATCCATCGGTCGGAAAACTCGACTTCACCGAAATAATACAAACTTATTCATTATTCTGATACTCGACTGTTCAGAAAAAAGTAAAATGGATTTGTCGGTCAGATGACTTTATATAGTCGACTGCACGTAAGTCCATCTCCAGATTAATTGACCCGGAGGCTTGGTTTTATTTATAAGCCTACTTTATCTCTGTAAAGAAGAAATCGGATAAATCGCTCTTGAATAAATCAACACTATGGATAAATCGGCTCTATAAACGTAAACTGTTCTTCCATAAGCAACAATCATCCTACACCCACCATATTTATATTATTTATTTTTTTTTTTTTACTGCAGAGCACTGAAAACGTGTTATTTTTTTTTCTAAAAACACCGAAGGAGGTGTTGCGAAACCCCTTTTAATGCGTGAAGTTGTTTCAATGTTCCATTTTTTACTTTTCTTGAACGGTTTTTTTTTTTTTTTCTTTCTTTTCATGTTTAAATGTATTTTCACGTCATCTTTGTTACTGACGTGGGCCTGTATTCACATCGGGTTAGCATGGGGCCAATAGTATTTAACAGGATTTTTGGAAGAGCTTCTACGCTGGCATGGTGCCAATTCTCATGCTACCTCAATGTGAATACAGACTCTGTTTTTTATATTGCGTTTATTTCTCTCTTTTTTTTCCTACACTAAGAAAACGTGTGCAAGAGGTGCCTGCCTGAAGTGAATATCACAAAAAGAATTGGCACAATATCCCTCGCACCAAATTAGAAGAGAATTGGCCCCAATATCTTGTAGTTACAGGACCGCAATTCTTTATAACCCCGCCACAGGAGTAGAAACACTCCAACTTCAAAAGTAGTTCCCGTGACACTGTGTTTTTCTATCAGCTCAAGTAATTATTCCCTCTTCAATCATGACGTCTTCTCTATAAGGTCTGTCCCATCAAAATATGCAACACCCGGGCCCTAGTCTGTCGCCTGGGCGACAGATTGGTCCTGGTGTTGAAAACCAATCTGTCGCCGGGCGACAAATTGAGCAGGGGCGACAGATCGGTCGTTAACATAGGCATATGCACCCACGGACGAACAGAAAGAAAACGTCATCTTCACCCTTACTCTTCCACTACCTCCCGTACCCCCTCCCCTCCCGCCCTCCCACCCCCCCACCCCATCCACCCCCCTCCATCAAGTGTTCTTCCTTCCACCCGCCCCCTGTGCTTGGCAGCCCTGGTTATTCTGCAAATGGAGGTGGGAGAGGAGGGGGGGGGGGGGGGGGGCGATGAATCACACAGCGCCAGGACCAAGGAGCAGCAAGCAGTCGGCAGAGACCCCGTGGATTGGAGGGTCTGCCTCCAGGCCTCCCTCCTGGCACGTTCTCCGTCTGAAGCAACAAAGCCCGGGGATCTGGGAGGCGGATCCCTTACGCGCATTCCCGATCCCCTGCACGTGCCAGTGGACAATCCCTCCAAGGGATGGGGGATGGGGATAAAGAGGTGGGGGTGAGGGGTGGTGGGGGGGGGGTGGGGGTTGGATGAGGGCAGAATTTGGTTTTTAAAGCTCACGTTCGGGAAAAAAAAAAAAAAAAAAAAGAAAACTGGAGGGTCGTTGTTGAAGATAGGGATGGAGGCTGCGTTCGATTCTTCGGCCTCTCCATCTCTCTGAGGACCCATAGCTCAGGCACACTCACGGGCGTGTGTGGAGAAGGCATTTAAGCGAGCAAGCTGGTCCCGCCTAAACTCCACAATATCCTGTCAATACCCAGCGATATTCCTGCACCGCCTATCGTGAGAGAAAAAAAAAAAAGAATGTTACGTAAATTGAAAACAGCCAGGCTTCCACATATGAGCGTCTGCACAAACAAGTAGTATGAAAAATAGCCAGATAAACGTAAGCAGTCAGGAAAACGTCGGCCTACATGGAACACATAAACAAAACAAACAGAAAAAACAAAACATAACAAAACAAAACAAACAAACAAAACTCGGGTAAACATCCCACAGTGAAGGCAAAACGCGTGAGAAAATAACTAGCATTATGATATTAC
Source organism: Conus betulinus (assembly GCA_016801955.1). NCBI lineage: Eukaryota > Metazoa > Mollusca > Gastropoda > Neogastropoda > Conidae > Conus > Conus betulinus. The sequence continues at coordinate 74,448 of JADBJO010011207.1, forward strand.
GCGCAAAGGAATGATGAAACGGTTCAATAATAGAAACAGAAAATCCAATAATTACGGATACGAAATAGACAGCGAATAAAAAAATAAAATAAAATTAAAAAAAAAATGATCCGTGTGTTTGTAAGCCATGGTCAGTTAACTCTGAGCCAGAGCACCACACACCGACAATCTTAACACAGTGTGTACAAGAACGAAACAAAGCGGAGTGGAGTGCCTCTAGACTGCAAAGGAAGAAAAAAAACTAAATGACAACGAACTGAAAGAGGCAAAACAAATGTTATGTAGCTGCAGTACTTATTTCGACTGTCTGATTTTTCAGAGAGAGAGAGAGGAAGAGAGAGAGAGAGAGAGGGGGGGGTCGGAAGATACTTGCAAAGATGTAAAGCAAGACAAATAGGATAATTAGAGGAGAGAGAGAGAGAGAGAGAGAGAGCAGACAGTAAGACATATACTAAGACATAGACAGACAGACAGACAGAACAGACCGACAGAGACAAAAACCAAGAGAGAGAAAGACAGAGACAGAGACAGAGACAGACCCAGACACAGACAGACCGACAGATAACAGACAGACAGACAGACAAAACCAGAGAGAGAGACAGAGACAGACCAGACACAGACACAGACAGACAGACAAGACAGGACAGATAGAGACAGACAGATAGACAGCAGACCAGACAAAACCAGAGAGAGAGAGAGAGGAGAGAAGAGAGAGAGAGAGGCGGAGAGACAGAAGCAGCAGCAGCAGCAGCAGCAGCAGAAAAGACTGACAAAGAGCAATATTCTACGTACACAGACACACACGCGAGAGGGAACCGTCAGCTGGCTGGGCCACCCGTCCCCCACCACTGACCGCACAGAGAAACACGCCCTGGGACCATGCCTGGCATAGTCTTTGTCTTTGGAGCACTGACTTCGCTCCACGACCGCTTTGGCAGTGAAGACCCGTCCTCGTCCAACAACACCGAAGGGTCGGAACAGCAGAACTGTTTATTTCAGTAAAAGAAAAAGACAGAACCAGTTATTAACATGGTGCGGCAGCAGCAATGGTG
>JADBJO010011208.1:7500-12500 GCA_016801955.1 Conus betulinus
CGCACGCACACACACACACACACACACACACACACACACACACACACACACACACACATACACGCACGCACACACACACATATACGCACACACACACAAGTTTATTGAATAGGCCATAGCCCCTTTCATTGGGGGGAAGTAGCATGGACTACTGGATTTGTTGCGCAGGCGTGCACACACACACACACACAACACACACACACACACACACACACACACACACACAGAGGCGCGTTCACGCGAACTCGAACCCACTCACGTGCTAACGTACACACACACACACACACACACACACACACACACACACACACACACATACACGCACGCACACACACACACACACACACATACACGCACGCACACACACACAAGTTTATTGAATAGGCCATAGCCCCCTTTCATTGGGGGGAAGTAGCATGGACTACTGGATTTATTGCGCAGGCGTGCACACACACACACACACACACACACACACACACAACACACACACACACACACACAGAGGCGCGCTCGCGCGAACGCGAACCCACTCACGTGCTAACGTACACACACACACACACACACACACACACACACACACACACACACACACACACACACACACGCACGCACGCACGCGCGCGCGCGCGCGCACTCACACACCACAGGCGTGCGCATGCAATTAGTGTACGTAACTTGAGAAATCGTCACAAATCATCATCGTTTGAACATCCTACACCGCCGTCACAATAGCCTATTTATCTCTGTTTTCATTTGTTTTAACAGTTTGGAGTCGAATCTGGGAGAGAGAGAGAGAGAGAGAGAGAGAGAGAGAGAGAGAGAGAGAGAGAGAGAGAGAGAGAGAGAGAGAGAGAGAGAGAGAGATTCTCTGCCACACAGCTAGCTAATCTCTCTGCCGTACAGACACGTGGCTGTAGAGTTGCGTTATTAAATATACGGATTGAAATATATGACGAAATGATCAGCCAAAGTGCACGTCCCTGGCTATTTTCAACGCTGGGTTGATGATATTCTCTAAAGAACTCATGTAATCGGCCTGTGTTTTACTGACATGTAAAAACACGTTTTATTGTGGTTGTTATGTGAATATCTTGCCCAGTATTGGCGCTTATGCCCTCATCAAAGTTTCATGCTACTGACACAGGCTACAAGCTGAACCAGATAGACTTGAGGGAAATCGCAGACCTCCGCCAATCCTGAACAGATCACACATCGACCGTTTGATCCGCATTCGCATCACAGGTCCTCATTAAAATTTCACAAGTTCACCCTAAGGTCAAATTCTATCTTTCCAGCGAGTTAAAATCAAATCGGGTTGGCAGTTTTCCATGCCCCGTTCTTTCTTTTCACTCAGTTTCGTTCAAACTGGATTTTTTTTTCTTTCAAAATCCAGTTGACAGACAGACAAACAAAAAACAACAAACAGACGCAGGAAGAAGAAAATAAAAAAGCTTCATGCGTGGGGGTGGGGGGGTGGGAGGTCGCTGGGGGGGGAGGGGGGGCGGGGGGGGAAGGACAGTAACTATGCAGGAAAAAAAACGCGTCGCGTGAGAGTATAGACTCTATACTAACTGTGACCTGAATGTCAAAGTAGCTAGATTTTATTTGACCACAGAATGTCAACATGCTTTGTAACTTAAAAATTACCACCACCACCATCACCACCACCACCACCACCTCCACCACCACCACTAATAACAGCAGCAGCAACAGCAACAACCAAGAACAATAGCAACAACAAAATCTTTTACCAGTTGTTCACAGGAAAAAAGTTCGTGTTTTCAATTCACGTTATATTTTGTTGTCTAAAAGGAATAAATCATTGACAAAAAATCAAATTAGCTAAATTTGTCATCCCGGACATGTTTGCTTTAGAGCACCAACGATATTCGTCTTTGGTTGGTTTTTTTTTTTTTTTGTTTTTTTTTTATGTTTACTTCTTGTGCTCAGTCTGTTGAAACACGCCCTCTTCGTAATATTCTCCATGCCCTGAACGGCGGACAAAAGCCAATTTCTTAAAAACGCGCATGTCAACACCAACAGGGGGAAATAAACTCATTCAGTCCCATTGTTGTGAGTTCGCTCACGGCGGTGCGCACTGAATCCAGTTCTCAACCCAGCAGTTGCGCTGAAGAAGTCGGCCGGATTGCCGACGAAAGATACGCACACAGTGAGTAGCCTTCTTTTAACTGAGTGACCTGTTCCGTCTGGTAGCCATTATGTCTACCCCTCAGCCGTTAAAACTTCCTCAGCGTCTTATACGCGATTTCGACGGGAAGTCATCAAAACTTTTAGAGAGCTGGGAGGGGGAACATCATCGATCGCTCGCCAGGTTGAAGAACCATCTCCACTTCACGCTGCATTGTAAACATCAAAATGTGTGCCCTACAAGTCTCAAGATCAAAACTTGTATGAAAGGTCAGGCAGCAAACAAAATCATCCATCGTGCTCAACGGGCGCTCATGAATGAACGGATCAAACAAATTAACAGTCGTTTGGTGATAATCAACAACACGATCGCTACTTTAAAGTATGAACTCAGTGCTTGTGTACCGAATACTATCATTGTGGAGACGGTCGCTTGGTTTGACTGCACTGTCAGGCGTGAGTGGGACAAAGTGCGCATGCGCCAGAGGAAGAAGTTTGCGAAGTTGCAGGCTAAACCAAAACAAGACGATTGCGTGCCCATTACTTCTGTCAGTGATCAAGAAACGCAAGAACTGAAAAGTAGCTGGGTGGTGAATTTATCTGATCAAAGTTTGACTGAAGCAAAATGGTCAGTGTTGAGAAAGGGGCTCAATTTCGTGGTTACTCCAGACAAACTTCCTATCACGGAATCCATTACCAGCATTGAAACTGCGTGTCGTCAGATCGGTCCTCAGACCAAAGAGGGCACACATCTACGATCAGAGTGTGTGAACATTCTTAACCCATATATGCCTAATTTTTTTTCTTTGGTTTTCATTTATTCAGGGGTGTACAATATTGCAAGTATTGAGGTTTGAAGGCTGGTTTGACATTTTTTTTTATCGGTTTGTGTTTTAGACATATAAAACCTACCGTCCCACTATAGGGACGCTGGGCACGAGAGGGTACAGGTTTTTATGATATATACAAAGACACAGAACTCATTTGAAATCATAGTGAAATAGCATTATCGACTTGGTTGTTGACAGATTAATTATACATAACTGAACACAAAAAGAACAAAAAGAGCATTTTACTCATAGTGGAGTCACAGCAGATTGACGTAGTTCACTCATCGTGTCTTCGTAAGCATACTGTCATTGATCAGCCATCTGTGTGAAAGGCTGCAAAACATTTGGCATGAAGCCCACATTGCACTTGTTGCACTTGTCATGCTCTTCTTACCACAGGAAGCACACCTGAGTCGCTTCTGGACACGCTCCACAAAGATGATCTCTGCCGTCAAAGCAAAGGGCCGGTGCAACTCGCTTGTCAAGCTGGGCAGGGCGACCAAGTGGACGTCCCACGCGATGCTGCTTCACTGATCTAGACAGGTAGACAGTGGCAATGGCTCGTCGCACAGCAAGAAAATCCGGGGTGGGGGGAGGGGGGGGGGGTCTTCTCCAGTGGGCGTGGCCCGGTACAAGTGCCAGGTTTGCTAAACGGCCAAATCCAGGCAAAAGTGAGAAAATGGTCCACCACCATTTCTTCGATCGGATGGACGCGGGACTTGTCGATGTTCTGGTCCATCCTATCAACTCCTCCCATGGTCTTGTTGTAGTGGTTGATGAGAGCTGGCTGATCAATGTTGACGTGCTGCCTGGCTTGCCTGGAAAAACCTTCTTGTTTTCTGTGTAGGATTCACGCCCACCTTGTTGGAGACCACATTGACAACGTTGTTGTCATTCCAACGAACCACGATTATGGCATTGCTTGTGTCAGTGTAGTAGTCGAAGGTGCCCCTTGGAGTTTATTCATCTCTGCACTGATCGCAGTGGACAATCTTCAACAAGATATGCACGAATGGTTCCTGTGCATGCAATGCCTTTGGAAGAGGTAGTCCACGAGTTTCAGTGACGTGAAGAGGTTGTCAAACGTGAGGTGGAAAGCATCTTGTCCTTGGATTTCAGATACAAGATCGATGACAACTGATCCCCCCCCCCCCCCCCCCCCCACACACACACCGGGACAGGCCGCAACAGCTTGCCTGCCTTTCGCCCCTTAGTAGGGCTCAAATTGGACGGCGTATCACAATTGGGTAGCAAGGACCCACATCTTGAATCCCAAATCGGATGGGTTTGCCTCTTATAAATTGTTTTGAGCCATGACGACCATAGTACGGGACCATGCTATCATCCGTGCTGAGAATCTGTTGTCTTTGAAAGTAACGAAGGCTTCTTTCATTCAGCATGGTTAGCAGTGGTCTGACTTTGGCCATCTTGTCATCAGCTTCAAGGTCGGTGTTGTCACTCACATGGAGGTATCTCATGATCTCCTCGAATTTGTCTCGGTTCCTGGCTGAGGTGACAGCTGCATTATGAATGTCCATGTCATTGGTATATATTCTGCGTCGGGGAAGTGTGCAGTAACCAGACAGAATTAGGATGGCCAGAAAGGTGCGAACCTTTCTGAGTCAGCTTTGTGTTTTTTGCCATGTGTGAAGGGATTGCACCGTACTCTGCATTCCCCAGTTCAGAAACGTGTTCATCTGAATCCTGCACACACACACACACACACACACACACACACACACACACACACACACACACACACACGTTTTAGATATTGAATTATAGTATTTTATCTTTCTTTCTTGACTCTCTCTCTCTCTCTCTCTCTCTCTAGGGAGGAGGGGAGGGAGGGAGGGGGAGGAAGGGAGGGGGAGGGAATAGAGGGAGGTAGGTACATGATAAAAATAATAACAGAGAGAGACAAACAAATAAAACAACAGAGTCGGGCTGAAAATAGAACCTCCCGCGTGGGAGTGGGGGGAGGGGAGGGGGAGTGGATGCGGAATGGAAGGTCAGTTGGGG
>JADBJO010011208.1:40000-45000 GCA_016801955.1 Conus betulinus
GAAAACATTGCACTTTGTGCTTGATCATGCCTATGTTTTTTACATTTATGAAATTTACCAGATCTACTAAAAAAGATTCCCAAATATTTGAAACTATCTACTATTTCAATGACTTCGTTACCAAATTTAAACACGTGTTTATTATTCTTACGTCCATTGAATATCACAACTTTAGTTTTTTTTTTCTGTACATAACAGTTAGTTTCCATCCAGTACAATACTCTTTAAACGCAGTAAGAGCTTTTTGCAAAGCATCACATGAGGTAGCAAGCAAAACAGTGTCATCAGCATACAAAAGCAAAAATAAACAAAGATAACTGCTTAAGTCTGCATCAGGAAGATCTAAAATCAATATTAACGAAGTACAATTGTGATCAGAAAAAAAATATTGTTCGAGGTCATTCAAAAACAAAGAAAAAAGAACCGGAGACAAATTTTCTCCTTGCCGCACACCTCTATAACTACTAAAATAATCAGATTTGTTACCGCTTATGAAAAAACACACGATTTAATTTGATGATGATACATGTTTACAATCACCTGGAGAATCTTACCATTCACTCCTTGCTTTACAAGTTTTTGCCATAGTCCTAATCTCCACACAGAATCAAAAGCCTTCCTAAAGTCAACAAAAGCACAAAACAATTGCTTTTTTTTTTAGCAGCGCAAATATCTACAAGGCTTTTTCAAAACAAATAAATGATCCAATGTGGAATGACCACGACGAAAACCAGCCTGACTTTCAGAAAGAAAGCAGCTTATTACTTTCAAGAAAATCAGTTAATCGATTATTCAAAATCGTTTAAACAATTTACCTACGCAGCTAAGCAGTGTTATTCCACGATAATTGTCACAGTCGTCTTTATTGCCTTCCCCTTTGTATTGGTAGAACAAGTCCCACTACCCATTCTTCAGGAATCACACCTGAGTTAAGAACTTTATTGAAAAGTTTACGATAAATTGTTGTCATTAAGGGCACGCTGTTCTTAATATATTCGTTTATAATCCTGTCATCACCTGGAGCTTTCCCATTTTTCAATTTCTGCACTGCTGATTCTACATCTACATCCTCGATTGGTCTATTCAAAAACTCGAGATCAAAATTTATATCACATTCAACATCATCTTCCACCCCATCATCATCAACGTGAAGATTCATATTTTTAAAGTGGTCATAAAGTTCATTCAAACCAATAGGACACGACACATTTGGTTTCCTTTTTATTTTTGCCCAGTACTCTTTTGGTCGCTTTGTCCTAAACACCACCTAATCTTTTTGTGCCATTCTTTGTTGTGAATTCTTTCTGATTTTCTTAATACCTTCTTATAATCTTTACTTTTAATCAACAAATTTACACGATTACCAATGGAGTCATTCTGTTTAATTTTATTTTTAGCTCTAAAATAAGCGGCCCTCCTATTCTTGCACACAATATTAAACCAAGGTTTATTTTGATTATGTTTTTGACGACTGTCTTCTATTTCCTTTCTGAACTTCACCAAGGGTATCCTTGGCGGCTTTCAAAAGAATGTGTGTTAACAACTCATTTATATTGGCTACTGATTCATTATCATTGTCAAGTAAATTGTTTAAATCTTCAACATCTTTAACACACAAACTTTCTCGGAAATACTCTGCTTTAGTAGCATCCCATCTTTTAATTTTGATTTGACCAGCATCAGACTTAACATTTGAATATTCAACTGATTGTTGAAGACTGCATCTTACAGTTTTCTGTGAGTCATCATGCCTGACTTGAATACCTTTTAAACACATAACTAGAGGACAGTGAACATCTGATAACATGGCATCAAAAGGATCAACATCAAAATCTGTGACATGAGGATACAAATGAGGTGAACCTATGATATAAATCAATAACAGTGCATCCACTACTTGTATATTTTCCTAATTCTGCATCTCTGCCAACTCTGCCATTGAATATTAGCAGCTTATGAGATTTGCATAAATCCAGTAATCTATAACCATAGTTGTTTGGTCTCCGAAAATCTTGGGAATGTCTTTCATAAGGAATGTCATGATGTTCCATGCAGAAGGGTAATTCATTAAAAAACATATTATCTTCATCGTCATCGTGTCGATCTAAATCAAGAAAATCAGGTAAATTTTTTGTATATGCATTGAAATCACCCATCAATAGCACATAATAATCTTCAGAATTATGCCGCATAAGACTAGTCTGGAGATCATCAAAGCAATCAACACCACCATATACACTACCTTCGGGAGGAATATATACGGCTCCAACCAGAACATCTTTATCATAACCTGTAAGATTTTTCTTAATTTTAATCCACATGACACAGTCTCTTTCACATTTTGTTTCTAAAAACTGGATATCTTTTGAATAATTGGATCTATAAGCTACTGCTATACCACCAGATCGTTGATGTGAAAAGATATTTCTACTTAGTAAAGCGACGGAATAACCCAAATCAGAAAAATATAGCCGATATAAACTCTGTGTCTTGAACGTCTGTTTTGGTTTCAGTGAACGTCACAACATCAAATTGCGTTATGTAACTAACGAAGTCTTGATCCTGTATCCGACTTCTTAAACCACAGACATTCAATGATAAAAAAAAAAGACAGATTAAAAGGTGCAGATACGGAAGAAATCACGTGCACGTCTGACTGTAAACGATCAGGAACTGGCGCGGACGAAACATCTGAACTGTCAGAATGAAAAATAGAACATGCTGTTTTTTTCAACAGAATAAGGTAATGAACAATGAATAGTGAATGTTGGTGAGCCCGAGGTCCTCCTGGTTCATCCTATGTCGAGGACACGTAGTTCGACAACCCCAGCTGACGGTAGTTAATCTGGTCCAATCAATCCGGAAGAGGTCGTCTGGGCTGTCGAGGTAGATTACGTCACCCGCAGTCTGGCCAGCCTTCTTCTTCAAGTGACAGATGACCTTTCCGTCGTGAGAGGTGGACACACGCTGGACGCTGTCGTGGTTCTTGGCCAAGTGAAGAAGTCGTGCTCGAAGAGGCGTGAGAGATCATCATTATGAAGACTCTTCTGTACTTCTCAGAATCCTTAAGGAGCTGCCGCTTTTTCATCACCGCAGCTTTTGATTTCCTAGAAGTGAACTTTACCAACACCGGACGTGGTTTCTTGTTAGAACCCGCATCACCTGGCTTCCCATTCCGGTGAACAACTGATATGTCCTCCGCCTTCACCCCACATTCCAGCTGATCAAAAAGCTTCATCACCTCTTTTTTTTCAGTGTCTTCTCCTTTTTTCTTCTTCCAGGCCGGTGATCTTAATAGTTTCCCCCCTCTCTGGTACTGCTCAAGTCTGTCCAGATCGTATTTCAGCAGTAGGTTCGTACGATCTGCTTTTGCCTGAGCTTGTTCCTTTTCCTCCTGAACAGCAGCAGCCACTACAGTTGCCACACATGTTTGTAAACATTTCTGGAATACTTTTTCTATCTGGACAGAGAGAACAGGCAAAAGAACTTCCGTGACACGAAGAGCAATGACGTCAACGTTTTCAATTGCGTCATTACCCTTAGTAGCCTTTCTGTTTCCCCTTTCCATGTACTGGAGGTTTTTTATTTTGTAAGTTCAGGGCACTTAAAACAGTTGCCTCCAGCTCATCTCTCACATCGCTGTCAGCAAACTGTTTTAGAATTCTATTGACGATTTGATGATGATGATGATGATGGACTTGAACTTGACGAAGCCATTGAAGACGTTGAACCCGCAGAACCAGCCATCGATCAAATATTTTCAAACAGGACCCCTTGATGTTCAGAACACCAGAAAAATCAGTGGTACTTTAATTCTGTTTAATACCAAGGATGGGTCAGGACGACCAACCGATGTTGACTGCCGGATCTCACTCTTGTGACGAAACTAGACTGTGGACAGCTGGTAGGTGTGTGTGTGTGTGTGTGTGTGTGTGTGTGTGTGTGTGTGTGTGTGTGCGCTTGTGTGTGTGTGTGTGTGCGCGCGCGCGCGCGTATGTGTGTATGTGTGTGTGTAATTATTTTCAGAAAAAATGCAATATATATATATATATATATATATATATATATATATATATATATATATATATATATATATATATATATAATAAACTAAGAGTATGCAAAGAGAATTCATTGCGTCTTTGCTCGAGGATTCAAAATCATTTTTGAAGGGCGGTCAAAATGTGCCAGCAGTCCGAGTGGTCAGCTCTGCTGTTCAGTACCCCAAGCACTCTGACTGAAACAAAGACTTGAGCAAAACAGGCTTTACTTAGATTTCCTAAAATATGCGATCACTTGCTTTTTTTTTGGATCAAACAATGGTACTCTGAACAATCACGTATAGCGCAAGCATACCATGCCACCTTTTAGACGACAAGTTGACGAAGAGATCCAAGACCATAAAAGTGGGTGAGCAGGATGGGTGGAGGTGAGGTGGGAATGGAATGGATGGGCTCCAGAGTGGGGATAAAGAAAAGGACATTAACAAACAGCTATCTATTCCTCTATTAGTAATATGCGTGGACTATTAGGATCTGTCTTAAAAACAGACCCAATAGTATTTACCGCACAGAATCGAAATTCGCTCAACTAGGATCCATCAGTTAGAAATAGGCTGTTAATCCATGCTTGGCTGCATTATCTGGGGATGTATCACCTATAATTCTGTGTTGTGCTCATCACTAAAAGAAGAAGGGAAAAAAAACTGAACATTCTCCAAAATGCACTTAAAGTAGGGCACAATAAGACAAACGGGAAGACAATCCTACAAGGAAATAAGTTGGAAGAAAAATAATATAAGTAAAGAGCAAAAGCTGACTCAGTTCCTGGGGATCTAAAATCACTCAAGAAAGATTAAGATGTGCTAGCAGAGTGAATAGTCAGTTGTTATGTGGAATATCGCAAACATCGTCATTTAAATCTACGCTCATAACAGCTAAAACGTATTGTGCGAATTATCCCTTACTTTGATCTCGTAGGAGATGCGTTGTTTCACTTGT
>JADBJO010011208.1:55000-57500 GCA_016801955.1 Conus betulinus
GAAGAAGGTGGGGGTGGGATAGCGGGCTGGGACAATGTGCCTGGTTAGCGAGAATAGAAGCAGGGGGTCACAAAAAGGGGGGGGGATTTTTCAGGGAGTGGGGGAATGTGATCGTGTTGTGGCTGGGGAATGGTGAAGGAAAAAGTGGGGATAAAATCATAAAGGGGGAAATGCGGGGGGGGGGGACGGCTGGGGGGACGGGTTATGGTTAGGAGGAAGCCGAGTAATGATAAGTGGGAAAGTGTAAAGGGTGATGTGTTTAGGGATGAGGGGGGAAGGGTTGGGGTACGTCTGTTGGACACTGGGTAATTGTAAGAGGCGATGAAGATAGGAGTGTTTAATAGAAGGATATGAAAAAAAATTGTGGATGTATTAGGGTTTCGGGGTATTGTTGATTATTCCACGGAAGATTAGAGAGAATAAAAACAGGCCCATAGGTAATTTCGGTGCAAAATATAATTGTTGTAAAATTGATGCATGTTTGTTGTTGATGCATGGTTTTTTGTTGAATGCCATGGTTTGTTGTTGTGCATTTTGTTAGTTGAGCCTTATTTGTTGTTGATAGGGAGCAAAGATGTTATGTGTTGTTGAATGCATGTTTGTTGTTGAAGAGTACTATACCATGTGCAATTTGACATGTATAACCGGGATAATGCTACTTTACAGGTGAGTCTACTTGTTGCTTGGGAACACACACACACACACGCACACGCGCGCGCCGCGCACTCACACACACAGCGCACACACACACCCCAGGAGACACACACACGCATGTGACACGCAACGGCATGAACTGCGCGCACTGCGCGCGCGTGCTCAAGTCGTGCACACGACACACACACACACACGAAGGGATGAAAAGAAGGCCCGACACAGCCACCCACACACACACAACCCACCGCCACACACACGCGTCAGTACACATGCACGCGCTCGCGCGCGCACGTAGACGCTCAGCGCGCGTGCGCACTAAAACACACAAACCACGCACACAAAGCACACACACAACACCACACACACACACACAGCGACACACGCGACGCACACACACACACGTGCAACACACACATCACACACACACGCATGGGGCTTCATAGCATTCATTCACATGGACGCGCGAGCGGACATACGTTCACGTAATTAGCCTACATAGAAGCATACACGCACGGCTCGTCCTTTACACCCTCACTCTAACCTCCTGCCCTATTCTTTCAGTATGTATTTTGCTCCACAAGTGACACATAGGACTAGTCTTCAAACACTTGGGATATCAACATTCCTTAGTCCTTGATTGAGCTGAACTGAAACCGAGGACATTTCACTTCCAACATAAACATTCTTATATTCGTTTCCAAATTACACAACTCCTACCATCTACATACATTCTCAAAAGCACGATCGCTTGCTACAACCTCGCATCAGCTTTAAAGCAGGCAAACGATCTTATAAACATGATCACCAGACGTTGGCAAGCAGAAGGCGTGTATATGAACTCAATCGCGTTTTTTGTGTTATTCCTTCACAACGTTGTGTACAATACTGGTATTGGTTATGCTATCTGCATATATTTTTGGGGTGGGGGTGGGGTGTGAAAGAAGGTGCTCGGGTAACGTTGGGGGTCACATTTGTGGGTATAGGGTGATGGAATGTTGCGGGGAGGTGAGGGACGTTTGAACAGGTATAGTGGGGTGGGGTTGGTGGGGCGGAACAAAGTTTTTTTATCCGGCTAGCTCCCTTCTTAATAGTTCAGATGCGCGGAATTCTTGGACTGTGGAATTTTCTTTGTGTGGAAATGTTTCAACTTTTACGGTAAGGGTCCCGATTTGTATACTACTGGTCATAGACGAAGACGAACGCGTGAATGAAATATAAATATACATAACATCAATTAATGAACAAGCACACAACCCATATAACAATCACGACAAGTCCTGTCACATTCTAGCAGACGAAGAGGAGTAGTAGTCCCGATCCGGAATGCCGACTAAGACTACACGGTCAAGTGAGGTTCCAATTTCATGAAACATCGCCTCGTTTGCTCGTCTCATGGGAGCTGCCCTGTCGGACCAAGAAGTGTCAGCACAAACAGCACAACAACAGCACACAAAACCAAAAAAAAAGCAGGGAAAATAAAGCAAAAACAAACAACCGACCACACACAAAAAAAGAACAAAAAACAAGCAGCCTCACAACTCATACTCAATGGGTGTCAGGAGCGGTGCAATAAACGGGGATCGCCGGAAAGGGGTCAGGTGGTAGGTGTCGGCACAGCACACTCGCCACACAGGAAGGGGGGGAACGAGAGAACAAACGCCCCACACACACAGGCCACGCAGGTACTAGCGCATATGACCAGCTGTTGCGCGCCACATGCCACTCCCGAAGCACGTAACGCGCGCGCGCGCCGGTCACGAGCACACCGACACCCACCTAGTGGGGGAGGAGAGAGATCAGACCGAAACACAACAACGACACGACAGCGCGACAAACACTACACACC
>JADBJO010011208.1:62500-65000 GCA_016801955.1 Conus betulinus
ACAGACAAGACCGACAGGCAGACAGACCGACAGACAGACAGACACAACACACACACACACACACACACACACAAACACACGTGCGCGCGCGCGCGCGCGCGCGCGCGCACACACCACACACACACACACACACACACACACACACACACACACACACACACACACACACACATACAAACTGGGTTCATTTTCTTTTTAAATCTTCACTCTGTTGGCTAAACAAGATCAAACCTCAAATTCGTGTTCAATAGCTTTATGAAAATCTCCTTCAACGCTTCTTTCGGAAATAGGCTTGCTGTCGAGTTTTCCCCTTTTTTTCTGTAGAGCATTCTTAAAGCATTGGACAGGCATGCAAAAGTCTCTGCCGAAGCTGGACGAACCAAACTGGCTAGCCACACCCAGTGCTTGGAGGTGAGACCTGTACAGCTTCAGGAGACTCGTCCTATGGGGACATGGAGCTGTTTTCTCATCACATTGAAAACAGTGTATTATGAGACAAGCTCTGCGATTAGAATGTTATCCAAAAATTCATCCTCAGTCTCATTAGATTCGTTCTGTTTGCTGAGTGCTTCAGCCTTTTGAACCTTGTGTCTGGAATGTGTGAAGACATGGATTATGGTAAATCTGGTGCTATTATGTCTCCTGCTGCCAGTTTCTTCAACAGAAACGTGATCTCATTATAGAAAAGTAAATTTCTTTCTGGCTTCCTCATCCAGTTTTATTGTCGACATTTTATGGAGAGATGAGCCAGCAGTGGAAGATCCGCCACAGAAAAAAGAAAAGAAAACAACACCAACCTCAACAACAACAACAACAACAACAACACACAACACAGTCAGAGTCATGCTCAACCATTCTTTTCCTTGTCTTTTGTAGGACTTTCAGCGGCATCTTCACTTTGCTGTTTGCGTTTAGCTCGTTGCAATATACGACTGTTTGTTTTGTCCCAGCATTTTCTTTGCGTCCACACAGCAAAATGGTTTTGAAAACGTTTCCACAAAAAATATTTGATCCATCATCCATACTGAAACGTCAGCACCTGAAAAACAAAATGAAAAGAAGAACCCGGTAGCTTGGGTCATGGAATTCTTGAGGTTTCTCTCCCTCATATTGAGATCCAAAGCCTAATTTTTTTTTTTTTTTTTTTTTTTTTTTTTTGTCTTTTGTAGGTCGAACAAGCATTTCGGTTGAGCTATAAAAACATTCTCTCTCTCTCTCTCTCTCTCTCCACTCTCTCTCTCTCTCTCTCTCTCTCTCTCTCTCTCTCTCTCTCCTCCCCTCTCCTCTCCCTCCCTCTCTCTCTCTCTCCCCTCCTCTCTCTCTCTCTCTCTCTCTCTCTCTCTCTCTCTCTCTCTCTCTCCCCCCTCCCTCTCTCCTCTCTCTCTATCTCTCTCTCTCGCTCCTCTCTCTCTCTCCAGATGATACAAATACTCCAGTCTGTATTTTTTTTTTTTACGGAAGCAGATGACGCCTGTGGCTGTTCTGCTCAAGTATCTGATGATTCAGTGTGTGTGTGTGTTGTTGTCCGTCGAGACGCGAAGACCATCTAGTCATCCTGGGATCGGGGGTGAGTGCATGCGTAGATGGCTGGTCAGACCGATCTGCGTCCGGAAAGATCTATCACAGAACGGACAGGGGATGGTGCAGCAGCTGGAGATCTGTTGATACGGGTCTTCCTGATCATCCTGCGCTGCTCAGCTGCTTCAGTAGACAGTGGAAGAAGATCACAGTCTTGTGTGTGTGTGTGTGTGTGTGTGTGTGGTGTGTGTGTGTGTGTGTGTGTGCGTGCGTGCGTGCGTGCGTGCGTGCGTGCGTGTGTTGGTGTGTGTGTGTGTGTGTGTGTGTGTGTGTGTTGTGTGTGTGTGTGTGTGTGTTGTGTGTGGTGTGCATGCGTGCGCACACGCGCGCGCGCGCGCATGTGTGGTGTGTGGTGTGTGTGTGTTGTGTGTGTGTGTGTGTCCGCGCGCGTGCGCGCGAGCGTGAACTTGTTTTATGCCATGAGTATACACTTTTAAAATGCAAAACAACAGCTATAAATTGAATCATTACCTTCCTGAACTCAATACTCAAGCGTCTCTCTCTCCTCTCTCTCTCTCTCTCTCTCTCTCTCTATCTCTCTCTCTCTCTCTCTGTCTCTCTCTCTCTCTCGTCTCTCTCTCTCTGTCTCTCTCTCTAATTCCTCCCACTAGCTCTATATACTTATCACACACACCCCACCCCCTGCCCCCAAGTGCAGTGTGCATCATACTGTCGGCCCACTGCGTTGAAGGGTAGTCAGTGAAGGTGAAGGACAGGTCAGGGGGGCGAAGGGAGCTACAGGAGGAAGGGTGGAGGAGAGGGGGTGAAGCGTCTACGAGGCATCGATCACCATTCTGGTCAATGGCTCCTTGATATTCTGACTCGACTTTTGAAACTAGGTATCTGCTTGAAATCAGAAAATAAAGATTATTCAAATTCCAGTAAGAACGGGAAATCCCTGAAGTTCACCTCTTTTTAAAAA
>JADBJO010011209.1:7500-22500 GCA_016801955.1 Conus betulinus
GATAGAGAGAGAGAGAGAGAGAGAGAGAGAGGTGGTGGTGGGGGGGGGGGGGGGCAGAGAGGAAGCATGGGAGAGAGAGGGGCGGGAGAGTGAGAGAGAGAGAGAGAGGGGGCAGGGGAGAGAGAGGAGGCAGGGGAGAGAGGGGGAGTGAGAGAGAGAGAGAGAGAGAGAGTTTGGTGGAGAGAGAGGAGGCATTGGAAGAGAGAGAAGGAGTGAGGAGAGATGAGAAGAGCGGAGAAGAAGAAGAGAGATGGAGCGAGAGAGAGAGAAGAAAGAAGATGTGAGCAGGCCATGAAGAAAGAAAAGCCGCACAAAAAAAAAAAAAAAACAAATGCAAAAAAAAAAAAAAAACAGATGTTCCATGACTTGCGTGCAAAATCAAATCAAAAAAAAAAAAAAAAAAAAAAAAAAAAAAAGGGGAAAGAGAAAAAAAGTGCCCCCCCCCCCCCCCCCCCCCCCCCATTAAAAAAAATGAGGGGGGGGGGGGGGGGGGGGGGAGAAAAGAAAAGAAAGGGGGAAAAACACACCACCAGCCGCAGAACAATGTTGTTCATCCCACATACCAGAGCTAGACGCCATCGTGCTCTTTCACCAGGATCGATATACTGTCTGTAGGAGCCACAAGTCAGAAAGGAAATATTGGTTTTAAATTACAAACTGCTGTCTGTTATTTTTTTCTTTTCCCATAGATGGAAAAGCGCTGACTGGTCAATATTCTTCACGGAATTTTCAGACTGGAAAAGGCGCTGACTGGTCAATATTCTTCACGGAATTTTCATACTCCGCGCTGCAGACTTTACCGCCACTGGCACATCAAATCAGAGTGCCTTCCCCTGTTCCTTTATACTGGTAACAAAGTTATCTCTCTTCCCAAACCAACGGTGGTTCCAAAGCGCTCCGAGTTTTGAAAGGGAGATAACTGTGTGTAGTATGACAAGTTGTTCCTAAGCATTTCTTGTGAGATGATTTTTGAAGAAACAATATCATGCTTTTGACGTGAAAAGCTGGCTAATCCCGTATCGAACAAAATTACAGTTATATGTGCGCTTACGCAACGCGCGAATGTGCGCGTGCGTACGAGAATTGTACGATAGAATGCAAAACGTGGAGGAAAATTGAACCAATTTGGGGTACACAAACTAAATTCACCCACTCCACTTTTACAGCACACACACGTCCTTTGACCATACTCACATTTTTTTTTAAATTACTTTGTTGAAAACCTTACCCTGACCCCCTAACACCCCTTCCCACCTCTCAATCACCCCCCTCCCTCCCTCCCTCTCCGACAGTCGACTGGTGCACGAGTGCCTTCGTTTTCGTCCATCCCCACTCTCTCCCGCTTTTCATCATTGTTTTGTTCATTCCTTTGCAAAATGTGTCTTTTGGTTGCTGTTGTTGTTGCTTTGAGCAAGAAGCCGACCTCTCTGCTTGTCGTGAACAAAACAAAACAAAACAAAACAGAAAAAACGTTCGGCAGCTGGTGGTCATTTTCGGAGTAGTGTGTGGATATGTATAAGCGCGCCAACGAAAGTCATTGTGGAAAGGTAAAGATAACAATGAAGAGGAGCTTTGAAAGCTGCAGTCACCCTGAGACCAGGGCAGTCAAGCTGCTGGTCGACGCTAGGTGAGATTTAAGCTAACGGCAACAAAGGACTATTCTGCTTGCCTGGAGAAGACCAAAGAGGTCGAACCGCATCGTCTTTTTGTCTTGTCATTTGTTTGTCCATTTTGTCCGGCGGAAAAAAAAATTTATAATTTCTTTTGGTTTCAAATTCCGCCTGCAGTCACTGACTTTGAAACTGGCAATGGAGGCTTAAGCCACCTGAAACTGCGGGAGATTTGACTCTACCAGCCGACACTAACAAGTTTGACAAGCCTTTCGAAAGTCGCTGTCCTTTTAATTACTCCAACCTACCCGGGCCTTTACGCTCCTGGAAACAAGCTGATACTGTAAATCCACTTGCCGACACTGTTGAAGCTGTACACGCCGACTGAGGTTTGAAGATCTCCGCCATGAGGACTCCCACCAAACGCCCCCACCCGGCGACATAGCAACACAAGGCCTCCCCGCCGCCCTAACCCCCCCCCCGGACAAAAACCCCGCTTCATCAAAGTTCCGTTTGTAGTCACCCACCAAATCACAGCCCGACAACGCAGCGGGCCCCCCCCCCCCAGCTGAGAGACGTCTTGTAAGGTGGAACTGTCCGTGTCAAAAGGACTGTACTGTAATTCTTAAGATTAAGGATTTGAAAAAGATCAGCTAAACTGTTCACCAGAAATATAATATTTCTACAAAACATTTGTAATCAGCTTGATTTCTGCACTGGTACCACGTGAAATAAAATAGAGAGAAAATAAGGAAAAAAAAAACAAAAACAAAACAAAACAAAAAAAAACAACAATGTTAACTCACTGACTGAGTGTTTAAATATCATTCTTATGTATTTGCAAGGAACGTTGACACTACGACTACACCAAAAAAAAATCTTTAAAACAAACAAACCCCAAACCACTAGAATTTCAATGATATCGTCAGAACAGAATTATTGACATTATTATTCTTTCCGTTGAAAGCTTTGTGATGTCAATGGTTCATCATGTTTGTTCTGTTGAACACAATGCCCAAATATGGCCTAACAATGGCTTCCAAAGCAGTAATGAGGAGGGGGGAAATGACGTAAAAATTACGACTACAAGAAAATCCCAAGTGTAGAAATATGTGTGGTCTGCAGTTACTCAACTCATGATGGGGAAGATAAAAAAAAATCCAACACAAATGAAAACTTATCGAATGAAAACTAATTGCAGGCCACATTTACGCTACTCCGGGTGAAAACTAAAATTGCTATGAAGAAAACCACCGTGTGATCTTTTGGGCTGAAACATGTTTTCCGTAGTCTCCTGGTGCTGCTGCCTCCCGGTTCTCTCCCTTCCCCACTCCGCTGTCTCTCGGACGATCCGGGGCGGAATTCGGGGTGTGTGGTGGGGAGAGGCGGGTGGGGGTGCGGTGGGGAGAGGCGGATGGGGGTGGGGGGTCTAATCCTCCGGTTAGAGTGGAACAATAACTCGCAACACGCAGGCAGATCAGTGGGAGAAGGGGTGGGTGGGGAGAAGAGGGAGTATGTGGGTCGGGTGGAGGGGGGAGGGGAGGTGGGGGATAAAGGCGGAGGTGGTATTCATGACGACTATAGACAGGGAATGGAGTTTGTTTCAAACTGAATCAAACAAGGTTTTGTGCGTCACTTGTCTACGCGTGTGGGTGCCACAATTATGTAGGCTACCTTTCATTCTTTTCATAATATTTGTTATATTAAAGCCTGGCGACCACAAGACCCTCCCCCCCACCCCTCCCCCCCCACCCCTCATCGATCGTGAACTTAATTCCAGCAATGGGTAACGTTTTCAAATAATAAAAAAATGTCTGAAAAGTTCACCTCTTCAGCTGCTGATCGGTCTGAATTTTGATTTAAACTTCCATTCCCCGAATTTGTGATGCAAAGTATACTGCCGCTGGAATCAGCTGCGTGTGATTTTAAAACATTTCATTTTTATATCTACCCTGGAGGTGGTTTAGAAAAGGGACATTTTTAAAAAGGTCGTGTATTGCCTTGTCCGCTATGAAAAGAAAAACAGACTAAGGCAAATACTCGCACCTGACCACAGTATGACTCTTAGCACTCACGACTAATGGACGCAGGCAGACTACTGCACACATAACCACTATTTCAATTTTCATACAATGATCAGTTAAGGATGTTGTAATGCATTAGTTCTGTACGGACTCTGGTGGGAAAAAAAAAAGAAAACTAAGCACAGAAAAAGAAAGACGGAAGAAAAAAAAAGGAAAGAAATAATAATGAAGAATTCGCGCGAGTGATCGTACTCACCGCCCTCAGATGAGCTAGATGATAAAGAAAAGAAAACATTATTCTGAGCAAGTTTGTGACGACTCTATGTGGGCAGTTCAGCTAGATGATAAAGAAAAGAAACATTAGTCTGAGCAAGTGGTGACGACTCCTTAAATTCCAAAGAACAATGGCTCTGACTGTCAGCAAACACACAGTTTTGAAGAAAAGTGTTTGACTATCCACATATCGCTGTAACCTTTTCCACCACAGAACTAACAGCTGGCACATGGCGTGGGTGCGCGCCTGTGTGTGTGTGTGTGTGTGTGTGTGTGTGTGTGTGCGTATGAGTGTGTGTGTGTGTGTGTGTGTGTGTGTGTGTGTGTGTGTGTGTGTGTGTGTGTGTTAATGTGTGTGAGTGTGTGTGTGTGTGTTGAGTGTGTATGATGTGTGTGAGTGTGTATGTGTGTGTGTGCTGGGTATTAAGCCGACATTAGTGGAGGAACAGCTGTAAAACGACCAGCCCGCGCACAGAGAGAGAGAGAGAGAGAGGAGAGAGAGAGAGAGAGAGAGAGCAAGCAGATGATGATTTTAATATCCTCCGTCCGTGAAACTACAGAGGAAGCAAACCTCTCTCTCTCTCTCTCTCTCTCTCTCTTCTCTCTCTCTCTCTAGCCCCCCTCCCCCCCTCTTTCCTCTCCATTTACACCCTGTTCTCCACCTTTGCCCCCCCCCCCCCCCCCCAAAACCCCCCTTTCTCCCTTTACCGTTTATTAGGGAATTAGCTGTGACTTGACAGGCGGAGCGTCGACCACAGCCCTGGGGAGTCTGTATCACGTGGTCTCCGGGCGGGAAGGGGGGAAGGGGGAGGAAAAGAAAAGGGGTAACGGGGAGTGGGAGCGAGGCAAGCGGGACCAGGGGGGTAAGGGTGAGTGGGGGGGTGGGGGGTGGTGGGGAGGGGGAAGTTGAGGCAGAGCTGTCAAAGAAGATGGAAACTGAGCTGGCGGGGAAAAGAGAACTGACGCACCATAAAAAAAACCCGAGGACTCGTGTCGTTCTCTTCCGTGTGTGTGTGTGTGTGTGTGTGTGTGTGTGTGTGTGTGTGTGTAAGAGAGAGAGAGAGAGCGAGAGAGAGAGAGAGAGAGAGAGAGAGAGGGTGGAAAGTAGAAGTATGTGTTGGTGTGTGTGTGTGCGTGTGTGTGCGTGCGCGCGCGCGCGCGCGCGCGAGCACACACACACGCACACACACACACCACACACACACACACACACACACACACACACAGCGATCCTACTCCACGTGATATTCCAGCTCCACGATCGTATATGCTCCCGCTGTAGCACCTATCACTTTTTCTATCATTAATTACGCCCCCCTTACCCCCCCCCCCCCCCCCCCCCCCCCCCCCCCCCCCCGTGTCTCCACCCCCATCCACCACCTCCTCCTCGCCCCCTCCCGCTCACTTCCCTTCCTTTCACCCCCACCCCTTAAACCCAACCCCCCATCTTACCCTCCTCTCCCTCCCCAAACCTCCTCTTCAATGGACAGAGCTACGTCAACCCGTCAGTGTTCTTTAGTGGCCCAGAGCTGGCACCGCGATATCATCTAGGCAGATCCATTCTGACGCCGGCGGTATGAGAGAGGGCCGACCACTAAACCGGTGTTGTCCCTTGAAGGTGTTGGGGGGATCAGATCCGACCCCGCCGGACAAACCACCACCACCACCACTACCACCACCCTCTTACCACCTTCAAGAGAGCTCGACTAGATTAGGGCAGCCAGTGTGTTGCAAAGTGGGTAGCTAAGGCTGACTTAGCTAGGGACAAGCAGTGAGGGTTGTATGTAGGTGTTGATGTCTGGTGGGTGGATGGACTAACGCAGCAGGTCGGTTGGGCGTGAGGGATGGACTCACCCCCTTAACAACGTGGCAGTTGCTTTGTTTACCATGTGACAGCTGTCCCTGATTGGAGTCTGGCATCCATTCTAGACTTTACGTTTACGTTACGTTTACTCATTCGTTCAAGCTTTTTAAATACCCCCCCCCCCCCCCCCCCCCCCCCCCCCCGCGCGCCTTAGCCACACACACCTCTTTTACGACCCCCCCCCCCCCTCCCCCCCTCTTCCTAACTTGTGAAGGAGACTTTTTTTTCTTTTAAACATGTGATTTTGCAACTGAAAGTACATACTAACATAGGGTTGTTTGCGATGAATAATGATGTCGACAACAACAACAAAAACAACTGTAATAATAATAATAATAATGATAATAATGATAATAATAATAATGGCAAAAGTAATAATCATCATCGTGATAGTAATAGTGATAGTAATGATAATAATAATAATGATGATAAGAATGGTAATGGCAATAATCATCATCATGATAGTAATAATAATAATAATAATAATAATAAATAATCAACAGCAACAGCACTAATGATGCGAACAACAGCAATGATAATAAAAACATTAACAGTACCAACAGTCAACCAGAGCAATAGTGTTAACAGTCACCATCAACGTGATAACATCAGTCATGACAATAAATCATAATATATTACCAACCTTAAATTGCCCTGGTCTCGTGGAAATTCTGTACTAGAAATGTCCTTTTTTTTTTTTTATCTAATCTTTGACTCGTTTTCTTTTCTTTTTTTTCACGGTCGTTTGCAGTTGTTTTTTTTTTTTTTGTTTTTTTTTTTACCTCGATGCCACTTTCTTCTGTCTTTGTGTTATATCTTTAGTTTCTTCTTAGCATGAATTTTTAATATCAGTTTTTGTTTTTTTTTTCTGGCCGCTACGTAGAGGGAACATTAACACTTTTTTTTTCTCTGTTCCGCACAAAACATAATTTGTAGCTTTTTTTAAAGAAAAAACAAATCTTTTCCTTCAGAAACAAACACACTTCTTTTATTTTTACACTTTTTTTGTTTTTTTGTTTTTTCGTTTTACGTTTGTTGTTGTTGTTTTCTTTTTGTTGTTTGCTTTTGTTTTTCCTTTTTGTTTTTTAGACCAAGGGGTACATGGGAGGAATGGCGAACTCTCGCTCAGCATGACGTCATTTGACCTGTTTTGAGGACGTCAGTTGTTACACTACTCTTTTCTAAATGGACGTGAATGTCGAAAATGGTGGTTTCCATTGTCTGTTTTTTTTTTTCCAAAACAAAAAGTCTTTTTTTCTCTCTCTCTCTCTATGGATAAAGTAGATCTGGATCTGGATCCCTGAGGAAAGCCAGATCCTGTGCCAACTCCTTAGCCACTGAAGATCAGTGTCACAATAGCGCTGTCATGGCTACTGCTGTAATTAGGATTATTTGTTACGTGATCATCACCAATATCATGATTGTTACAACCATCATTGTTACTGGGTTTTTTTCTTAGATTACGGTTATCGCAAACTACTTTATTTGTTTATTTATTTATCTATCTATCTATTTTCATTATCATTACTATCATCATCATCATCGTCAGCATTATTATCATTATTACCTTCATAAATGGTTGCCGTTATCATTCTTCTTCTTCTTCTGCCTTACTTCTTCTGATCATCATTATTACTATTATCATAATTATTATTACTATTCTTCTTATCATTATTGTCATTAGTATTATTATTATTACTGATATTTTATTATTTCTTCATGTAAAAAAAATCACAATTTTCATTATTTTTTCTTAACGTGAAAAAGATCAACAACTGCCACGCACATGCAGAGCGAATGGGGGGGGGGGGGGGGGGGGGGGGGGGGGGGGAGAGAGAGAGAGAGAGAGAGAGAGAGAGAGATAGAGAGAGAGAGAGAGAGAGAGTGTGTCGGCGAAGGGTGTAGAAAAGGCTGACATGACAGCAGAGAGTAAAGTGGTCTAATCCAGTCCTATCAGGGTGGTCCACAAAACCACACAGTTATCAGACCACACGCTGCCATCAGTTCTGTCTCTGACCTGACGTGTGTGTGTGTGTGTGTGTGTGTGTGTGTGTGTGTGTGTGTGTCCGTGCGTGCGTGTATGTGTGTGTGCGTGCGTATATGTGTGTGTGGTGTGTGTGTGTGTGTGTGTGTGTGTGTGTGTGTGTTTGTGCGCGTACGTGTGTGTGGGTGTGTGTGTGTGTGTGTGTGTGTGTGTGTGTGTGTGTGTGTGTGTGTGTTTGCGTGTGCGTGCGCGTGCGTGTGCGTGCGTGCGTACATGTGTGTATGGTTAAAACTCGATTGCATAGTCTGGCGTCACTCACACACACACTCCCTAAGTCAAGAAAAAAAGACATCCAATGAGACAACACAGCCTGTCACCAATGAATTTTTTTTTTTTTTTTTTTTTTTTTTTGGGGGGGGGGGGGGGGGGGGGGGGGGGGGGGGGGGGGGGGAGATTCTGTAGGTGAATCAAGCCGGGGTAATAATATTATTGCATTCACTGTATTTTGCTGCCAACAGAGCCAGTTTCTCTGGCCTGGCTTTCCAGGAGTAACAGATGGGGTACGAAGGGAGACGATCGTGGCTAACCAACCACAGCACCTTCCTCTAATAGATGGGGTATGAAGGGAGACGATCGTGGTTAACCAACCACAGCACCTTCCTCTAATAGATGGGGTACGAAGGGAGACGATCGTGGCTAAACCAATCACAGCACGTTCCTCTCAATGCACGGAAACACAGAATATTGGTAGGCAATAATTACCTCCGCCATGGTTATTATGTCCTCGAATGCCTCAGTTCTTTTGCCTGTTGGCAAATTATCAAAGCTACGGAACCGTTCGTAACAAAATTTGGTGGAGAGGCAGAATGGGGTTCAAGGACGGATCCGTTGGATTTTTGAGCGGATCCAGGGTAAAAGAGCAGATCCAGTTTTTTTTTTAAAGATCTCCATTAACGTAGAAAAAATAGTCTTTTTCCATACTTTTTCGTAAGTTTCTCATGACATAATGCTTGAATCTCAACACACACACACACACACACACACACACACACACACACCAATGAAATTGATTTAGATATCATATGTGCAAATTGGTAACATTCAGTGCAGACTGGTGGCGCAGTCTTGTGAGCACAGGGCTTTCTGACCTTCCGCTCTCCCGCCAGAATAGATCTGGTTAGAAAGATGTCCTTGGCATGTCTAGCCTGAAACCTAACATCAGTCTTCTCTGTATTGAAGATGGATTCTACACGGACCGAGGCTGAATCGGAGACTACGACGTTAGCACGCTGTATCTGCTGTTCATCCCTTTAAAAAGACGCTAGCACTATGACATCCGTCGAGCTCCGCCATTTGTCGATGCTTGTCAACTGCCCCGCAATTCGTACTTGTCAAGCGCTCGGTTCATCTCGTGAAGAACCCAATAGTTTGGCACAACATTCTGTCTTGTAACCAACGTCTGAAGCAAACACGCTGGGTAGATCTGACCGCGGAACAAGGCAACAGAAACAGATGGGCTGCCTCTCTACCTCCAGCCTTCTCAAAGGCACTTCAAAATGAGAAAAGGAACCCGACACGGCGTGTCAAAAAAAAAAAAAAAAAAAAAAAAAAAAAAGAAAGAAAAGAAAGAGAGAGAAAGAAATCTTTGTTTTCCGAGTTTAGTTGGTGAAACAAAGGGAAAGAAAGAAAAACATCAGTAGTGTAGGCCGGCCAATGACATAACCACGATGTTGGCGTATGCTCAGGTCACAATGCACATCCCTTTGCTTTCGGTTACGATCGTGGGCTTCATTTGTTTGATGTAATGTATTTTTCTCTCTCTTTCTTGTTCTTCCCTTTTTCTTTTCTTTCTTTTTTTTCTTTCAAAGAAAATGCGCTTGGTTGAGCCTTGTTGTTTTTGTTGGCAGGAAAAATCGCCTTTAATTAAAAAAAAAGAAATTATCGATCTCATTTCACACATCTTTGGATAAATGATTATTGCATAAGAATTAAATGGTTTTGTTTGGTTTATTTTGTCATAAACAGACGTCAAATATAAAAGAGAGGCCGTTGTCTGTGTTAACCTACTATCATCACACCCCCTCCCCGCTCTCCCACCAACACCCTCCCTCCCTCACCCTTCCTCCTTGGTGATGTAGTTTCATTACACCACTGACGACAACCCATCAAAGATAGCAAGAACGACGGGAAAAAAAAAATAACAATAAAATAAAACTGAAAGAAAGAAAAAACAAGGGGGGGGGGGGGGGGGGGGGGGGGACGGAGAATGACGCACGAGCAAAAGAACTGAACGTGACAGCAGTTGAAAGAGCGAGAGGGTATTAAAAATACATATTAGAGAAAGAAGAAGAAAAAAGAAGAGAGAGAGAGAGAGAGAGAGAGAGAGAGAGAGAGCCAAGAGGAGAGAGAGAGAGAGAGAAGAGAGAGAGAAAGACGAAGAAGAAGAAAGAAGAAGAAGAAGAAGAGGAGAGAGAGAGAGAGAGAGAGAGAGAGAGAGAGGAGAGAGAGGGGGGGGGGGGGAGGAAGAGAAGCGAAGCGAAGGTCCCCAAATGTCGATCCTATCCACGACGGTAATCCTGAGAAGGATGTGGCTTTTTCTTAGCGCCGCGCCGCTAAGCCTCCCCCACCTTGACTGGCTGAAACTGCCCTGCAAACCTTCAGCCGTGCCAGAGGGGGGGGAGGGGAGGGGGGGGGGGGGGGGGGCAAGAAGAATGTTATCACAGGGCTCTGATCACGTCCCCTGTCATCTGATACCCCTTTCCCGGGCCTACGTAAGCCACAGTTCACAGGTGGATCTGAACTCACACCCTCCCCCCCCCCACTACCCCTTACCCTCTTCAACCAGCAGTAAGCCCCCCCCCCCCCCCCCCCCCCCCCCAGGTGTTTGCATTGCACGATCCACTATCGCACCAGCTGGAGAAGGGGAGGGAGCTGAAGAGGAGAGGAGAAAATAAAGGTGGGTTGCAGCGTGGGGGTGGTTTAAGCTTTCAAGCTGTGACTTTGTTTTATTTTAGCGAAGGGATTATCAGCCCTTTTCATTCAGTGACCCCGACAGTGAAAAATACCGAGGGTAGGAAAATGTTGTGTTATTTAGGTCCTCTTTGTTTTGGAGGGGTACAACACATTTTTGTGCGTGAGAGCAGGGGCAGAAATGTTAACAATGCAAATGTACGTGTGTGTGTGTGTGTGTGTGTGTGTGTGTGTGTGTGTGTTTTGTATTCATCAAAGACAGCAGTTAATGGAAAAGGTTCCTCAACAGAATCATTCTATTGTCAAAATAGACACCTCTATGTGAATTGCCCAACAATCGACTAGTCCTTGACAGAATACATACTCCACTGACAGAATACACTCCCGCGACGGTATGTACACTTTGACAGAATACACTCCCTATGTAGAATACTCCTTGACAGAATACACTCCCTATGTAGAACACTCCTTGACATAACATACTCCCTATGTAGAACACTCCTGACAGAACATACTCCCTATGTAGAACACTCCTTGACAGAACATACTCCCTATGTAGAACACTCCTTGACAGAAAACATACTCCCTACGTAGAATACTCCTTGACAGAATACACTCCCTATGTAGAACACTCCTTGACAGAACATACTCCCT
Source organism: Conus betulinus (assembly GCA_016801955.1). Classification (NCBI taxonomy): domain Eukaryota; kingdom Metazoa; phylum Mollusca; class Gastropoda; order Neogastropoda; family Conidae; genus Conus; species Conus betulinus. The sequence goes on from JADBJO010011209.1 coordinate 18,880, forward strand.
ATGTAGAACACTCCTTGACAGAACATACTCCCTATGTAGAACACTCCTTGACAGAACATACTCCCTACGTAGAATACTCCTTGACAGAATACACTCCCTATGTAGAACACTCCTTGACATAACATACTCCCTATGTAGAACACTCCTTGACAGAACATACTCCCTATGTAGAACTCTCTTGACAGGACATACTCCTTTGACAAAGAGAACATTTAACAGAATACCCCTTCACACAATACAATCCCTCACAGAGTATACTCCCTTGTCATAACTTTTCTTTACAGAGTAGCCGGCCTTCCCAGCAGTATATTCTCCCTTGACGCAATACACTCCCTTTTGAAAATACTACCCATGACACGACATGACCTCTTGACAGAATGCTCCCCTGAGAGAATATCCTCCCTTCACAGAATGTTCCCCTTGCAGAATATACTCCCTTCACACAATATTTCTTTGAGAGAATACTCCTTTACGAGGCACTCCTTCGACAGAATACTCTGGCAGAATGTACGTCCCTGTCAAAATGCATAAAAAAAATTCCCCTCAACGGAACGTACTCTCTTATTCAACACAATATACCCCTTTTGACAGAATGCTCCCTGATAAAATATCCTCTCCCCATTATAGACTTTGTTTCTGTTTCGCTTGGCTTCAGGATACTGACAAACTCCATTGTGAGAGACGAACAATAACATACACAGATTTTAATGACTGCTAGAAGCCACTACGTTATGTTTATTGGCAGACCTCTTGAAGTTCAATGCATTTAATCATAATGGGTAAAGTCTGTGTGAAATTGGGGAAAAAAAAAAGGTTTTGGCTTGTTGTTGTTTGTTTTGAAATCCCACTTGGTTGTGGTAAACAGACGCGGGAATGGAAAATGATGGGGTATGGACCCAGGGCGTATAACTCTACGTTCATTTCACTTTGAGATACCGATATAAACTCCCTTCAGCACTGAGAAGACCTTTGTGGTCGGCCGGGCTACAGACAACATAGTTTGACATGACATAATAGAATTCTGTCACTGATACGTATGTGTTGGGCTATGTTTCACTTCAGTGACGCCTACAACATCTACAGTGCCCCGTTAGACGCAAACAATATTGGTGTGGGCCTACTTCCGAAGTCATTAGTTGACAGACTGAAATACACAATTTGCGTCAGTAAAAGATGCTCTCTGTGTTGTGTGCAGCCCGCTTTTCTCTGTCAGTTCCAATGAATCATGACCTCATTTGAAAGCAATGGTTCGATCGAAACAGACTGAGACGAAAGAAGTGATTAAGTTATTAATGCAGCTGGAAAGCAGTCCCCACGAAAACAAAACAAAAACAAAACAAGCAAACAAATCATAGACCAGACACTGCATTTTCGTTCGTCTGAGAAGTGTGACAATATATATCTCACATGACCGTTCACACGCCGTGTGTTTGTCATCAAGCAAATATAAACAATGCACACACATGTACTTGCATCAAAACAAAATGAAATCAAAATACAAAAAAAATCAAATCTGGAGACACATTTCTGGGGGAAAAGCCAGCATGTATCTCTCCGTCTGCTTAGTCTGAGACCATTTTGGAAAGAAGAAACAAAAGCTTTTCAAGCTATCATTAATATGGGATTTTAGAGAGAGAGAGAGAGAGAGAGAGAGAGAGATGAGAGGAGAGAGCGAGAGAGAGAGGAGAGAGAGAGAGAGAGAGAGAGAGAGAGAGTGGTGTGTGGTGTGTGTGTGTGTGTGTGTGTGTGTGTGTGTGTGTGTGAGAGGGAGAGAGAGAGAGAGAGAGAGAGGAGAGAGAGAGAGAGAGAGAGAGAGAGAGAGAGATGAGAGGAGAGAGAGAGAGAACACGCAATACAAAAAAAATGTTGTGTGTGTGTGTCTGTCTGTGTGGAGGGATGTTAGAGAGAGAGAGAGAGAGAGAGAGAGAGGAGAGAGAGAGAGAGAGAGAGAGGAGAGAGAGAGACAGACAGACAGACAGACAGACAGACAGACAGACAGAGACAGAGACAGAGAAAGAGAGAGAGAGAGAAACAGAGGGAGTATACGCGCGCGTGCGCATGCGCAAGCGTGCGTATGCGCATGGAAGTACATGTACGCATGCTCATAAACTTCAACAGGAGACGTCAAGCGCAACGGCGACAGAGCGACAGGGATATGTATGGTCAGATCAACGTCACTCAGAACTGTGCTGCCGTGTGCTTCAAATCATCCGGCAGACAACGTGGCAGGCAGGCAACACACAGCACCCACCCACCCCCACCCCACCCAAACACCCCACCCCCGTCCATCCCCTCCATCCTGCCATCGTCAGGTCACCCCCCCCCCCCCCCCCAGTCTGTCCACGCTACACTGTGCAGAACAGAGTGAAATGAACAGACATGACCTACAACATGCCCTGCACTTAGTGGACGCATTCAGTGCGCACGACAGATGGGACAGAATCAGTATCACGTTGTTCCTTCATGTTAGCTGTCAGTTTTCGGTGCTTCCAAGTTTGGAGATGCACGCTCCGGTTGACACGCTCGCCAGCACTTACACTCACGCACGCACACACAGAAACGTGAACACACGCGCACGTTCAAATATATGATACACATGATATAATACACATTGTGTTTAAACATGTCAAAGACATATAAGCTCGAATAACATGCACTTATACTGGTCACACACACACACGGGCGTGCGCGCGCACGAGCGCACATAGATATATACACACGTATGCACGCACGCACACACACATACATACACTCACACAGACACATGCACACACATATACACAAACGTACTCGCACACAGTTATTCGCATTCAGTTGCACGCAAACACGCGCTTAAAAGAACGCAAGCGGGCACTGTTGAGGAATCCCTTTGTTTGGTATCGAATGTGAAGTACATCTAACTCACTGTGTACATTGTCCACACCATGTCCACGACGTTTGGGCCTACCGGCGTCCACCATACAGGCACTGTGTACACCCCTCTCTCCCTCCACACACACACACACACACACACACACACACACACACACCACACACACACACAACCACCCCCCACCCCCGCACACTCACACACACAACCCCCACCCACCCCCACCCCCAATCGCCGCTACCGATGGCGGTACAAGGCCTCACACTTGACGATCTGCTCGTGCACCCTGGCGAGGCGTCCTTGAGCACGTTGAGGTTCTTGTCGGGCAGGGCGGGCAGCAGTCGATGGTGGACCTCCCCGGCCATGAAGGCCCGCTGCAGCTGCTGCCCCAGATCGCCCGCCTCATGCAAGTTCTTCACGGCGCGGGCCGTGCTCTCCCGGAAGACGCAGAGCGAGGAGAGCAGAGCCTCGTGGTAGCTGTGGTGATACTTCTCCAGCAGGCGGTAGCCGTGGAACAGCCCGGACTCGTTGTCCAGGAAGACCAGGCTGCCGCCGGCAGTCCGCTCCAGGTTTGTGCGCCGGGTTGCTCATCATCTCCGTGTTCCACTGCTGGTTGAACATGTTGTTGACCAGCCGGTCCAGGTTGGCCGTCAGGTAGTCGAAGACGATGAGGTCGGACCACTGCAGGAGGTCGCACAGCTCACGCCGGCTCTTTCCCGTCCAGGATCTGCCGGGTGGGGTGGAGCTGGCGG
>JADBJO010011209.1:30000-32500 GCA_016801955.1 Conus betulinus
CAGTCACGGTTTTCGGCATAATGACACTGCAGACAAAAGCAAGGAAGTCTTCTAGCACCTCTATGTGCTCATGTGTCTCTTTCTTTCTTCTTTTTTTTTTTTTTTTCCCTTTTTCCCAATAATAAACAGCCTGCTTGCTTGTGCGTGTAGACGGATTTAGCTTGTGGAAATGTGGTTGACAGTTTTAGTCTATTTCTATCGTTTCTTTAAGATTGGCGAGTTGATTTGTTCTTAGCACAACTTAAATTGGACTGAAACTCATCGACTAATAACGTATATTCGCCTTGCCTTAAGGTTGTGTCTGGCAAATTGACATACATCCATCAAAATGTTGTTATACTCTGCATAGTTATGCGGGGAATGTCTTCAGTCGTGACAAGCTCCTAGCATAACATTTTCAGCCTCAAAAATCCTCCGAAGTCGGAGTGTGGCTGCCCACGTGGCGGGGTAATAAGAAACGGTAACACACGTAATGTTCTCATCCCCAGCTGATGCATTTGTACCATAGTGTTCAAGTACTTCGGCTGTTTGGATGATCCCTGGAGTCTTTTAGCCAGGCTACGACAACAACAACAACAGCAACATCAACATAACGTATATACTAGTGGACCAATATTATTTATACTCTTGTACCAGTATCGTATACATTTTGAAAAACGCTTTTTTTTGTGTCACACACCTGTTCATTCGGGGCCGCTGCCAATGTAAACTATTTCATTTCCTCTCTCTGTCTTTCTGTCTGTCTGTCTGCACCACCCTTTCCCCCCCCCCCCCCCCCCCCCCTCCCACCCCTTCCCGCCCTCCTCTCTCTCTCTCTCTCTGATGATGATGATGATAATGTTAATGATAAAGGAGAGTGCTGTTTACCGTCGAATTCATTGATGCATTGCAATCCCATCATGATAAATGAATGTTATGTTTTACTGCTATTTTTATTAATGCGTTGCTGCTGTCTGATTAATATTGATGGCAGTGTGTAACATGCCAGTAATTAGAAAAATGATATACAGTAATGCTCTCTCTCTCTCTCTCTCTCTCTCTCTCTCTCTCTCTCTCTCTCTCTCTCTCTCTCTCTCTCTCCCTCTCTCTCCCCCCCCCCCAATTTAATTGCTTACGTAGTATCCCTCACAGATTAATGGTTTAATGCTAAAGAAAAACTGGCAATACATTTTATTTTCTCAATTCGTTCGGTTTGTTTTCTTGTGTTTTATTTTGTTTGTCATTGTTGTTAATCAATGTTTGCATTGTTGTCAACTGACAACTGTCTTTCAGCCATAACTTCCCATTGCCATTCGCAATACACGACTGTGTTTGTGCACAGTTTTCTTTTTTCATTTTAGATCGCAGATCAGGCTTCGTTCTTTTCCAAAGCAATGGTCAGGTGACAGAAAAAGCATGTACATAATGGTTATCCATGGAAATAATAATAATAATATAATAATAATAATAATGAATACTTATATAGCGCCTATTCTCGGCTAGAGACCAAGCTCTAAGCGCTTTACAATCCACACTTGTTTACACAACGGGCTGCCTACCTGGGTAGTGCCGACTGAAGAGCTGCCAGCTGGCGCTTCATTCGGTCGTTTTCCGTGTCATCCAGTCAGCATCGTTCAATATCGGTCACTCATTTTCCTTATTTCCTCCATTCTTTCAATCTCTCACGCAGGGTGCATGCTATGTGTAAATGTGTCATCCATACCAACGGCCAAACTGGCCTTCTCTTCCGAAAGTTGGTGATGGGATTTTACGTGTGTGCAAGATGTTATGCGTGCGTTCACACACGGAACCTCGGTTTATAGTCTCATTCGAAGGACTGTATGGGGAATGGAGTCCGAACCAATGTTAACTCCGAGGGAAAAATCCCCCTGTACTGAAATCGAAACCCGTAACCTCAGGATTACGAGTCCGGCGCTCTACCAACTGAGCTATTCCAATTATTCCGAAATAAAGACCATCATCATCAATATCATCATCATCATCACCATCATCATCATCATCATCATCATCATCATCATCATCATCATCATCATCATCACCATCTCTTTTTCATTGTCATCATCATCATCATTATCATCATCATCACTATCATTATCATTATCATCATCTCTCTTCTTTATTATCATCATCATCATCATCTCTGTGTGTGTGTGTGTGTGTGTGTGTGTGTGTGTGTGTGTGTGTGTGTGTGTGTGTGTTTCTCTCTGTCTCTCTTTGTCTGTCTGTCTGTCTGTCTGTCTCTATCTGTCTGTCTGTCTCTGTTCTCTCTCTCTCTCTCTCTCTCTCTCTCTCTCTATCTCTCTCTCTCTCTTCTCTCTTAACGTGATCTGAAGAGCACAGCACGATGCAGCTTTCTGATATATACTGATCGTGCTTATTCTGTGACACATGGTTTATGAACATCCCCCCCCCCCGCCATCACTTCGCACTAAATCCTTCTCCCTGAGCTCCTCTAAATCTCTCTCTCTCTCTCTCTCTCTCTCTCTCTCCTCTCTCTCTC
>JADBJO010011209.1:37500-57500 GCA_016801955.1 Conus betulinus
TCAGTTGTTGTTCAGTTGGTTGTTGTTGTTGTTCAATTCGTTGTTGTTGTTCAGTTGGTTTGTTGTTGTTCAATTGGTTGTTGTTGTCAAGTTGGTTTTGTTGTTGTGTTGTTGTTGGTTGTTGTTGTTGTTCAGTGTTGGTTGTTGTTCAATTGGTTGTTGTTGCTGTTGTTCAATTGGTTGTGTGTTGTTTACTTGGTTTTTGTTGTTCAATTGGTTGTTGTTGTTTACTTGGTTGTTGTTGTTCAATTGGTTGTTGTTGTTGTTGTTGTTGTTCAATTGGTTGTGTTGTTGTTCAATTGGTTGTTGTTGTTGGTTTGTTGTTCAGATGGTGTTGTTGTTCACTTGGTTATTGTTGTTGTTGTTGGTTGTTGTTCATTGGTTGTTGTTGTTCACTTGGTTGTTTGTTTGTTGTTTTGGTTGGTTGTTGTTCACTTGGTTATGTTGTTGTTCACTTGGTTGTTGTTCACTTGGTTGTTGTTCACTTGGTTGTTGTTGTTCAGTTGGTTGTTGCTGTTCAGTTGGTTGTTGTTCAGTTGGTTGTTGTTGTTCACTTGGTTGTTGTTCAGTTGGTGTTGTTCCAGTTGTTGTTGTTGTTGTTCAGTTGGTTGTTGTTGTTGTTGTTGTCAGTTGTTGGTTGTTGCTGTTCGGTTGGTTGTTTGTTGTTGTTCAGTTGGTTTGTTTGTTCAGTTGTTCACTTGGTTATTGTTATTGTTGTTGTTCAGTTGGTTGTTGTTATTCATGTTGTTGTTGTTGTTGTTCAGTTGGTTGTTGTTGTTCAGTTTGGTTGTTGTTCAGTTGGTTGTTGATTTTCAGTTGGTTGTTGATTTTCAGTTGGTTGTTGTGTTGTTGTTCACTTGGTTATTGTTGTTGTTCAGTTGGTTGTTGTTGTTCATGTGTTGTTGTTGTTCAGTTGGTTGTTGTTGTTCAGTGTGGTTGTTGTTGTTGTTCAGTTGGTTGTTGTTGTTCAGTTGGTTGTTGCTGTTCAGTTGATTGTTATTGTTCACTTGGTGTTTTTGTTGTTCACTTGGTTGTTGCTTTTGTTCAGTTGGTTGTTGCTGTTCAGTTGGTTGTTGTTGTTCAGTTGGTTCTTGTTGTTCAATTGGTTGTTGTTCTATTGGTTGTTGTTGTTCAGTTGGTTGTTGTTCCGTTGGTTGTTGTTGTTCACTCGGTTATTGCTGTTGTTCACTTGGTGTGTTTGTTCAGTTGGTTGTTGGTGTTGTTGTTGTTTTTGGCTGTTGTTGTTCAATTGGTTGTTGTTCAATTGGTTGTTGTTGTTCACTTGGTTTTTTGTTGTTCAAGTGGTTGTTGTTCAATTTGGTGTTGTTGTTCACTTGGTTGTTGTTGTTCACTTGGTTGTTGTTCAGTCGGTTGTTTCAATCGGTTGTTGTTGTTGTTCAATTGGTTGTTGTTGTTCAATTGGTCGTTGTGTTGTTCACTTGGTTGTTGTTCTTGATCTTGTTTGGGGTCTTGGTCTTGTTCTTTTTTGTTGTTTTTGTTTTTGGTGTTTTTTGTTTGTTTGTTTGTTTGTTTATCTTGTTCTTCTTGTTCTTGTTTCGCTTTTTTTTCTTTTATTCTTCTACTTCTTTTCTCTTCTTCTTCTCTACTTCTAGTTGTGGGTTATTACCCCGTCCCTCGCACAGTGGCCTTCCGTACATCAATATCACAGCACTGGAGGCACAGTATGTAATCTGTGCCATCCATACCATCAACCCGTGGGGCCTACCTTTATGAGGGTCGGGATGACTTGCGTTCGCACATTGAACCTCGATTTACAGACTTTAAGTCTGGTGCTTTACTCCGCTACTCAGGCTCCTGTCTTGTGTCTACGAAGGTCAAATGGCCTCGAAAGACATCGGTCAGAAACTGACGAAGTGTTTAATCTTGTCTGGTCAAACCTGGATTTTGAAGCAGGGATCTGCCATTTGATTTTTCAGGCGGAATGTCCGTTGGCTGACCATCCATACAATGACGTCAGTTACGTAGGGTTTCTTCTTCTTCTTCTTCCTTTCTATTTCTATCCTTTGTTGCTGGCGGGCCTGGATGTAGGTGGACAGTCCCATAGTGGTCACTCACACCCAGGGCCAGTGGAGGCACTGGAGGGTCGCTGCGGACAGTGAGGCCTCCTTGCCTCCCTGCCCACATCACCTGCTCCCTCCGGCTGCTGGCCAGTGGAGGTGAAGGCCTCCTTCGTCAAGGATCACCAGGCGCTTCTGTTCTGGGGACTGGACTCGGTTGTCTCGGGAGTAGGCTGCAATACTTTTGATGCACTCGTGTATTTATTGCTTCTCTGGGAGTCATGCCTTCCTGTGTGGTCCAGTGCAGGTATCCAGCGCAGGATGTGGCGAGGCGTGCCGGGGATGTCCATGCTGATCCCTTGGGTCGTCCACATCGTGCCTTCAAATCGAGAAGGCCAGCTATGTTCAAGACTTCCACGTCATGCAGTCAGACATCCAAGACTGAGCCTAGGACTCTGATATATGGAAGAACGAACACGTACGGTGACGTTTGCTTCCATGCTATTTAAAGCTTGGAACACGTTTTTTTTTTTTTATTATTATTATTCTTTCTTTCCTTCGTTTTATTTTTCTTTTTCTTCTTTTTTCCGGAGGGAGGGGGGGGGGGGGGGGGGGGGGGGGGGGGGGGGAGGAGGAGAGGAGGCAGGGGGTGTCTCCTTATTTGCTCTGTGCGCTCTGTGTTGCAATTTCTGCAAGCGATTCAGTGTCGTCATCAGCATTCGTTCGGAGCCTGGTATGCTGTTATCTCATCATAGAAACAAACACCACCCTAATTTTTGGTTTACTACTGTTTTTACTATTCCCCTGCCTCAGCGACGATCTCATATGGAAAAACTCCCCATCTGCTTGACGGGCTTCCGGCATAGCGTTCAGAACTCGTGGCCATGATGTGAAAGACGTCCAGAACTCGTGGCCATGATGTGAAAGACGTCCAGAACTCGTGGCCATGATGTGAAAGACGTCCAGAACTCGTGGCCATGATGTGAAAGACGTCCAGAACTCGTGGGCCATGATGTGAAAGACGTGCAGAACTCGTGGCCATGATAGGAAAGACGTTCAGAACTCGTGGCCATGATGTGAAAGACGTGCAGAACTCGTGGCCATGATGTGAAAGACGTCCAGAACTCGTGGCCATGATGTGAAAGACGTCCAGGACTCGTGGCCATGATGTGAAAGACGTCTGAACTCGTGGCCATGGTGTTGAGCAGTTGCAGAACTTGTGGCCATGATAGGAAAGACGTTCAGAACTCGTGGCCCTGATGGTGACGTTCCAGCACTCGTGACGTTATGATGTGAAAGACGTCCATGACTCGTGGCCTGTGAAAGACGTGCAGAACTCCCATGATGACTGGTGTTTTAGCCAGTTGTGAAAGACGTTATCGTGGTGGTGTCAACACATGACGTCTGAACTCTGACATGATGTTTTAGCAGAACTCGTGGCCGTTATTGAAAGACGTTCAACACATGACGTCTGTTCTCTGACTGGTGTTTAGCAGTTGGACGTTATTGTGGTTCAACACATGACGTCTGTTCTCTGGCTGGTGTTTAGCAGTTGGACGTTATTGTGGTTCAACACATAACGACAAGGGCAATCGAGATGTTGCCTGGCTAAGCAAATGCATGCTGTTGTCTCCTCGTCCGGAGAATCCCCCAAACAGACCATCCTATGCCTATGTGCTGGAAGTGCCTGACTTCCCGGAGAATCCCCCCCAAACAGACCATCCTGTCAATGAGTTGGAAGTGCCTGGCTTCCCGGAGAATCCCCCAAACAGACCATCCTGTCTATGTGTTGGAAGTGCCTGGCTTCCCGGAGAATCCCCCAAACAGACCATCCTATGTGTTGAGAAAAGTGCCTGACTTCCCGGAGAATCCCCCAAACAGACCATCCTATGTGTTGGAAGTGCCTGGCTTCCCGGAAAATCCCCCAAACAGACCATCCTGTCTATGTGTTGGAAGTGCCTGGCTTCCCAGAGAATCCCCCAAACAGACCATCCTGCCTCTGTGTGTTTGAAGTGCCTGGCTTCATACCTGCTGGGGACTGAAAAAATCGCATTAATCATGGGACTCAACCCCACGATTCTAAACACTGAATATCGTCGGCTGGTTAGAAAGAGGGAGAGTTTGTTTGAAAGATAAACCTACTGCAGAGAAACGAGAAAATGTTCCTGAAAAAAAATAAGGGAACAACACACACCTGTCCCCAAACACACACACACACACACACACACACACACACACACACACACACACAGAGTGAGAGAGAGAGAGAGAGAGAGAGAGAGAGAGAGAGAGAGAGAGACAGACAGCGCACGCACACACACACACACACACACACACACACACACACACACACACACACACACAGAGAGAGAGAGAGAGAGAGAGAGAGAGAGAGAGAGAGAGAGAGAGAGAGAGAGAGAGAGAGAGAGTTATGGACCTGTTGGGAAAGACTTTCTAGATGACAGAGGATTTCTGTTTTGGTTTTTTTTCGTTTTCATAAACTGAAAAAAAAATCACTATTCCGCCAGGCAAAAAGGACAAACAAATTACAAGACAAAACACGACGCGTTTCGACTCTGTGGTCCTCTTCAGGCAAGATAAACAACATTCAGAACAAAGAAAACGACGAACGAGCAGTCACTGATCTTCTCACTGGGGGCGCCAAATGGACGTTTCCCTTTTACGTTTATTTCAGTTTCCACCTGAACTCACCTGGCCTTCTATAGTTTGGTCTTCCCTTTTTTTTTCTCGTTCAGTCTCCCCGTTACCAAGTTCTTTAATACACACACAACAAGCAAAAGAAAGAAAGAAAGAAAGAAATCTTAAGTTTATAACTGAACAAAGGTAAGTTAAAATAACGCTTGCACAAACGTACAACACCAAACGCTGACGCGCGGAATGTAGTAGTGTGTGAAAACCAGACACCCCTAAATATCTCCATACTCTGAACAAGTTGGATTCCATTCATCACACGGTGTGGTCAAGAGTCCGGCAAACAGTGTTCCAGCCAGGAAAACCAATCACTGCCCTGACCTGGACGATTGATCCAGTCGCTCTCCGTTGTGAACTGGTGGTACATGCTGTGATAATGCCACCTACACTCCGTCTCCCCTCCACCCCCCCCCACCCCCCCCCCCCCCCCCCCCCCCCCCCCCTCTCCTTCAGGCTTCGTGTTAGAGAAGATCGCAGCTCCTACGTTACGGTGTAATGGATGGTTGGCATGAGGAACCAGCGCGTTCTCCCTGCTGAAGACTTCTGTCACACGTGTAATGGATGGTTGGCATGAGGAACCAGCGCGTTCTCCCTGCTGAAGACTTCTGTCACACGGTGTAATGGATGGTTGGCATGAGGAACCAGCGCGTTCTCCCTGCTGAAGACTTCTGTCACACACGGTGTAATGGATGGTTGGCATGAGGAACCAGCGCGTTCGTTCTCCTGCTGAAGACTTCTGTCACACGGTGTAATGGATGGTTGGCATGAGGAACCAGCGCGTTCTCCCTGCTGAAGACTTCTGTCACACAGTGTAATGGATGGTTGGCATGAGGAACCAGCGCGTTCTCCCTGCTGAAGACATCTGTCACACGGTGTAATGGATGGTTGGCATGAGGAACCAGCGCGTTCTCCCTGCTGAAGACTTCTGTCACACGGTGTAATGGATGGTTGGCATGAGGAACCAGCGCGTTCTCCCTGCTGAAGAGTTTCTGTCACACAACACACAATGATATGCTCTTTGGCCACGTGCATCTTCTGTCACTAACACAGTGATGGCACTTTGGCCACGTGCATCCTCTGTCACTAACACAGTGATGGCACTTTGGCCACGTGCATCTTCTGTCACTAACACAGTGATGGCACTTTGGCCACGTGCATCTTCTGTCACTAACACAGTGATGGCACTTTGGCCACGTGCATCCTCTGTCACTAACACAGTGATGGCACTTTGGCCACGTGCATCTTCTGTCACTAACACAGTGATGGCACTTTGGCCACGTGCATCTTCTGTCACTAACACAGTGATGGCACTTTGGCCACGTGCATTTTCTGTCACTCACACAATGATGGCACTTTGCCACGTGCATCTTCTGTCACTCACACAATGATAGGCTCTTTTGCCACGTGCATCTTCTGTCACTAACACAATGATAGGCACTTTGGCCACGTGCATTTTCTGTCACTCACACAATGATAGGCTCTTTTGCCACGTGCATCTTCTGTCACTAACGCAATGATAGGCACTTTGGCCACGTGCATCTTCTGTCACTCACTAACGCAATGATAGGCACTTTGGCCACGTGCATCTTCTGTCACTAACACAATGATAGGCACTTTGGCCACGTGCATCTTCTGTCACTCACGCAATGATAGGCACTTTGGCCACATGCATCTTCTGTCACTAACACAATGATGGCACTTTGGCCACGTGCATCTTCTGTCACTCACACAATGATGGCACTTTGGCCACGTGCATCTTCTGTCACTCACACAATGATGGCACTTTGGCCACGTGCATCTTCTGTCACTCACACAATGATGGCACTTTGGCCACGTGCATCTTCTGTCACTAACACAATGATGGCACTTTGGCCACGTGCATCTTCTGTCACTAACACAATGATAGGCACTTTGGCCACGTGCATCTTCTGTCACTCACACAATGATGGCACTTTGGCCACGTGCATCTTCTGTCACTCACACAAACGCTGGCTCTGCTCCAGTCGTCTTTGTCCAGTTTGTTGACCTATTCCCATTTTCGGCCGTTTTTCGCCGATTCGCCGTCGGATTTAGTCATCATCTTGTTTTGTCAAGTACTTCATTCTTTTCTTTTGATTACTGTTTGTTTGTTTGTTTTTTTTTACGCCGCTTGCACTGACCGTCTGTCTCTTCGTAGGGATTGACAGGAAGTCGCTTCACCAATCTGAGCCTTAAATTTGGCAACTTCCGGGCAGAAGAGTTTGGGTCATCGCGAAAGAATTTGTAACATTTCACAACCAAAGTTGACAATATGACGATAAAATTCACCAACAATCTTCATCCAGAATATCTATTTTACGTTTAAACATGCGTTACAAAATAAAGCCTATACAAGAAAATGAACCACAGGGAAACAATGCTATTTTCAAAATATATCTTGGCACCGAAAAACCTCCAAACAAAATCTCGCCAAACCGTAGAGTGCATACCTTAAGTCTCACCAATCCATTGTTAAAGTTCGAAGAAAACAAAACAAAACAAAACAAAAAAAGCGAACTTCCGGTTCGATCCGAATTATTCGCACCCCTATAATGTATATTAATGATAAAAGTAATTTGGTAATGCAAATATTTGGAGACTGCTATGAAACAGGAACAAAAGGAATAGATCATCACTCTCCTTTCTCCATCTGGATAAATTTGCCTGAGTTGAAACAGATGCCTTGCCTGCTTTAGACAGCAAATCAACTTAAACAGACGTTAATCGAGAGTATTTCCTTGGAATACAATTTTCCTGAAGCTCATTACATCTTGCACAGACAGCAGAACTGTCAGTCTCATGGAACATTAAGATGCCTTCCAGCTTCCACGGGCAATTTCTAATCGCTACATCTGAGCTTGGATAAAGGTATCGCACAACCTGGTAAGTTAGACACATATTTTTTGTCTCCCTCTCTCTTTTTCTTTTTTTTTAAAAATTAAATTTCACTGAAATCAAGTTGTACAGTTGTTCTCCAATTAGTTACGCCAGCTACGACGATCAGTGTCTTGCAGTTCCTGTGTGAGTAGTTGACAAATCCAGTGTGTGTGTGTGTGTGTGTGTGTGTGTGTGTGTGTGTGTGTGTGTGTGTGTGTGTGTGTGTGTGAATGACTGAGATTCTTGGACACAATCAAATCCTCTCTCAGCTAAAAACGTTTCAGTGGCATGGCATGATAGGGTAAAACAATGCAATTCATAAATCATTCATACACAGTATCAAAGTTTTTTTCAGAACTGTTTTACGAACGCAGGTGCGAATACATCAGCGCAAAACCGGACTTTTCTTGACAACAAAGTGACCTTTCTTACTTTCACGAGGACTGAACAGGTCTAATACCACTTTTCCCCAGAAATCACACAAACATGCACGAGCGCGCGCGCGCGTAAAAACACACACACACACACACACACACACACACACACACACACACACACACACACACACGTACAATCATATATATATATATATATATATATATATATATATATACATATATCACGCTGTGCAATCTCTATATATATATATATATATATATATATATATATATATATATATATATATATATATATATAATTCTTTGTTTGGTCGTGGTAACGCCCACAGTTCAAAACACAGATGGGGCACACGTTAATTCCTCATTACGAACATTTTTAGATTGTTTTTCTTTTTCATTTTAACTCACAAACAAGCGCAAGTATGAGCTAAAATGTTATAGTTCTTTTCTTTTTTTTTTTTTTTACCTTCGTTTGGCTTGAAATCCGAAGAGCAGAGAACAGTATATTTTCGTGCAATTACAAATGCATAGCTTGCATAGGTTGCATGTTTTTATCGTTTATATATATATGAGAGAGAGAGAGAGAGAGAGAGAGAGAGAGAGAGAGAGAGAGAGAGAGAGAGAGAGAGAGAGAGCACTGAGGAGTTCTCATTCAGCGGGCGAAAGTCGACTTCCATATGCAAATGGTTTCTGTTCTAAATACGAAACTCAAAATAATCCTTTCAGGTGTCGGTGAAGGATCTATCTCTCTCCCCCCCCCCCCCCCTCCCCCCCCCCCCCCCCCCCCCCTGCCCACCACCCCCAAGTCAAAGTTCGCAGTAACTGAGATTTGTTTACCTGTTCTTTCTCCCACACTATCATTTCCGCTCTTTGTTTGTCTGCTTGTGTGCTGTCTGAAGAGGACCAGCAGGTCGCGACCCTTACTTTCAATTGTCGTAGCGTTCACCAAGTTCAATATTTCTTTCCATGGTAAGCAACTGGGTCATTTTCAGGGCGAAAACAAAACTCAAACAGACTGCACCGTTACTGAAACACACAGCAATGTAAATAAACACGCAGAACAAAGAGTAAGGTCATGCTTTGTTGATACCAAATACAAAACCAACAAGTCAATTGTCGACAAATGTGTCCCAAAACGAAAAGAAATCATTAGAGTGACTCCGGCCGTCACTTCAGACCGGTTAGTTCCCAACACTTTCGTCTTTCGGCTTGACCACTGTACTCACAGCGGCCGGCTGTTTCCATCTCTCTCTCTGTCTGCCTGTCGGCCAGTCTGTCTTCCTGTCTGCCGATCTATCTATCTGTCTGTCTTCCTGTCAGCCGATCTATCTGTCTGTCTTCCTGTCTGCCGGTCTATCTATTTGTCTGTCTACCTGTCTGCCGATCTATCTGTCTGTCTGTCTGTCTTCCTGTCTGCTGATCTATCTGTCCGTCTGTCTTCCTGTCTGCTGATCTATCTGTCTGTCTGTCTTCCTGTCTGCCGATCTATCTGTCTGTCTTCCTGTCTGCTGATCTATCTATCTATCTGTCTGTCTGTCTAACTATGTCCTACATGTATCGTGATCCAGTTGCAGATCTGTTTAGGAAACACTTCACATGGTATACCCTGGGCATTCTCTTTGTCTGTCTGTCTGTCTGTCTCTGTCTCTCTGTCTGTCTGTCTCTCTCTCTGTCTCTCTCTTTCTCTCTTTTTTCCTCACGCGCGCGACTATGCGCGCGCGCGCGCGTGTGTGTGTGTGTGTGCGTGCGTGTGTGTGTGTGTGTGTGTGTGTGTGTGTGTGTGTGTGTGTGTGTGTGTGTGTGTGTGTGTGTGTGTGTGTGTGTGTGTGTGTGTGTGTGTGTGTGTGTGTGTGTGTGTGTGTGTGTGTGTGTGTGTGTGTGTGTGTGTGTGTGTGTGTGTGTGTGTGTGTGTGCGTGTAACAATATGGGTATGTGCAGATGTATTGGTGCATGGTGCACGTGCTAGTCGATTTGTTTGGCAGACAGAGGTCTGGAAGTGACCTGAAGCCACAGCACCTTACCGTCTTCTTATCTCTTGATATATCTCTGACGAAACCCCCCGCTCTCTCCATTTCCCTCTCCCTTGCCCAGTTTGTCCACTAACAACTTTCTCATTTCCATTCGTTTTTAGGCCCTTCAATGAACCAAAGTGTTTAATTTTCCCTTAATTTTCAATACCTTCTGAAGAATTCTTCTAACGGGTTGATTTGCTTTATCAGCTTAGCCCTGTACCAGCGCATCTATCGTGTGTGTGTGTGTGTGTGTGTGTGTGTGTGTGTGTGTGTGTGTGTGTGTGTGTGTGTGTGTGTGCGCGTATATGTGTGTATGTGAGTGTGTGTATGTGTGTGTGTGTGTGTGTGTGTGTGTGTGTGTGTGTGTGTGTGTGTGTGTGTGTGTGTGTGTGTGTGTGTGTGTGTGTGTGTGTGTGTGTGTGTGTGTATTCAGCTGAATAAGAAAAGAGGACATTGTAAATTAGGCTTACATTTAGACAAATAAGACAGTTTCTCTTTACAGTAGACCTGTTATTTCCTGTGTTGTGGAGGAGAGAAGAACACACACGGCAGCTTTCCAAACGTGGCAGGAGAGAAACTGCCCTTGAGGTTGCGGTCTGTTCTTTCAGGAATACCTTAATTCACTTGATGTGGGAATTTTATAGTCTTTGCCTTTTAGTGTGTATGTTATTCTCTCTCTCTCTCTCTCTCTCTCTCTCTCTCTCTCTCTCTCTCTCTCTCTCTCTCTCTTTTAAAGCTACTGGCAGCTCCGATATGGCCTCCGTAGTCGGCTTGGCTATGACCATCAAGAGTTGTTACATCAGCTAAGACCACGTGATTCGCTCTATGGCCATCTGTTCCCTGTCACACTGAACTGATAATGGTTCGGCCAGAATAAAAAGAGAAAAGCTTGAGTAAATGCATGAAAAATGTGTTGATAGATTTCCCTCAGGGAATCGCCAAGTGAATATAGATATGAGCACGTACAGTCACAATGATCCGGGCGATTAGACAAAGCCTAATCACATAACGCTTTCTACCGCTCCGTGAGGTGATCATTGAGCAACAGGCGCATGATTGTCTTGGGCGTGAGTCCATTGTACATAACCTCGCAGTGTGTATATATATATATATCTATATATATATATATATATATATATATATATATATATATATGAGCTTCCTTCCCCCATTGGAGATGGTTTCCCGCTTCGGAGACTATAAGCTTCCTGAAGGTTCACTTTGAGAAGCATTTATCATTCCCCATTCACCCACTCAAGCACATACTGTCAGTTAGGCAGAATTATCTACCACTGCAGATATGAAGGCTTATCACCCCCCCCCCCCCCCCCTTTCTACAATCTGAGACATAAGAGCAAGCTTGTTTATAATTCAATATTTCTTGCAGTCATTGCAACACCAAGCTGCTCTGTAAGTTGCCGGAATGGTGCTCAGTACTTATCCTTGGAATTTATTGTTTTATTGTAATTTAGTCCCTTGCGGATTCATTCCAAGAACTGGCCCTCAGCACTTGTGTCTTAAGAGGTTATCTTTTTTTATATTTTCTACTTTTCACAAGAAAATCTAGCTTGTTTTACTCTTTTTCATTTTTTTTTTTTTTTTGCTTCTTAGGTGGCACCTTTGGTTGTTTTTTTGAAAACTCAACAAACATACTACGGTATTGCACACCAGCCTTTTTGGTATAGGTATAGCAGTCTTCTTTTAAACCGAAAAGGCAGAGAAGTCAAATTACCACTTTCCGCGGTCACTGAGGAGAAACAATCAGGTTTTTCGAAATATCGGTATCTGACCAGGAGTTATATGTTAGTGAGCTTCCTCCCCATTGGAGATGGTCTCCCGCATTGGAGACTATAAGCTTGCTGAAGGTTCATTTCGAGAAGCATTTATTATTCCCCATTCACCCACTCAAGCACATACTGTCAGTTAGGCAGAATTATCTATCACTGCAGATATGAAGGCTTATCACCCCCTATTTCTACATTCTGAGAAAGCTTTGTTTATAATTCTCTCTCTCTCTCTCTCTCTCTCTCTCTATATATATATATATATATATATAATTATAAACAAAGCTTGCTCTTGCTAATTATTCTGACGAGAGCATACTACTAGCTCGAAAACAAATTTGTAGAGACTTTTTAGAACCTTTTTTAAATCACTTGGTTTTAACAATATCAGGCGTTTTAACATAAACAATATATATATATATATATATATATATATATATATAATGCTGAACAATTAAGTAGTGGGTGACAAGTGCAGACTAACAATTCTTCAGTCATTATAATGACTTGACAAAGATTTGAACCTTTAGAGAAAAAAAAAATAGAAGATGAAGAAAATGGGTGGAATATGTTATAAATATGAGGAACCCATATATATATATATATATATATATATATATATATATATATATATATCAGGCATGGCGCTGAGAATTTAAAAAAACAGTCCCACCACCACTAATTAGCCTTCAGCAACCTGAGTTGCAACCAGTCCCAAACCAACGAAAATCGGTGAACTCACCACTGCTTATGTTGTCATACTGTAAGCACACACCCCCCCCCCCCCCCCCCCCCCACACACACACACACACACAATAGCCAGAGTGACACACACCACTAAATGGCTCTAAACTAATTTATTGATAAAATGTGTGATTTTTTTTTCAACATATGGTTAATGTCCACGGCAATAATAAAAAAAATATATATATATTTAATCCTCTTGTTTACAAATGTCACACACACGCACGCGCACACACACGCATACTCTCTCTCTCTCTCTCTCTCCCCCCAATTTTTTTTTTTTTTTTTTTTTTTTGCAGTTCCTTTTTTTTCGTTGCTAAATTTTGTTCAAAACTAATTCCTAAAAGAAATTCTATAATGAGCCGCGTCTGTTCGTGTTTGTTTATTAATGGTCATTAGACAATGAGAATGTAATTCGCTCTTACGTTTCGTGTACACATATAGCGTTTCATTCAAAAGAGATCGCATCATACTCGTTTGCATGATCATTAAAGAGAAACTCGTGATACTGTTGCTTTTATGATTATTTTTGTAGAATGTTGTCGCCCATTCCATATGGGGCTACAACTGTAATTGAATATTCTCCCAGCCTCCTCGTTCTGTTTTTATGTCTAATTGCCTGCAGTCCATTGAAAACAGACGTTGGTTTTAGGCATTGATACATCGCGTGTTTTTTCTCCATTGGAACTGCCCCTCTTCCACCTCCACTCCCCCTCCTTCTCTCCCACTCTCTCCGCTAAAATGAAGAAAAGTTATCATCTCCCTCACCCCCATCCCCTGTTTTCTCCCCCCCCCCCCCCCCCCCCCCCCCCCCCCCCCCCCCCTTTCTTTGACTGATTTGACTTTACTTTTTTCTGTTCTTCCATCACTTTATTTGTTCATCGTTCAGTGTTTTGTATGTAATCTGCTTGTCTGTATTGTCTTCTTGTTCATCGTTCAGTGCTTTGTATGTGATCTGTTTGTCTGTATTGTCTTGTTCATCGTTCAGTGCTTTGTATGTAATCTGCTTGTCTGTATTGTCTTGTTCATCGTTCAGTGCTGCTTTTGTATGTAATCTGCTGTTCAGTGTTTGGTATGTAATCTGCTTGTCTGTGTTGTCTTTGTCACTGTTCAGTGTTTTGGTATGTAATCTGCTTGTCTGTGTGTTTGGCATGTAATCTGCTTGTCTGTGTTGTCTTGTTCACTGTTTTTGTATGTAATCTGCTTGTCTGTGTTGTCTTGTTCACTGTTCAGTGTTTTGGTATGTAATCTGCTTGTCTGTTGCCTTATTCACTGTCTTGTTCATCCTCCACTTGTTTGTTATGTAATCTGCTTGTCTCTGTTGCGTTGTGTTGTCTTGTTCACTGTGTCATCTGCTTGGTTCATGTTGTCTTGTTGTCTGTTGGAAAAAGTTGTTCTGTTGTCTGTTCATTCCTGTTTTTGTTTTTTTGTCCTAGTTTTCTGTTGTTGGTATTGTCTTTTGTTTTCATATTTGTTTTTTTTTTTTTTTTTTTTTTATTTTGCCTTTTTCTGTTCCGCTTTTCGCCTTTTTTCACTTTCAATATTCAGTGTTTTGGTATGTTTGCTTGTCTGTTTTGTTTTTGTTCAGGTTCATCTGTTTGGTCATGTGATTTTGTTTGTCTGTTTTGGTTTGTTCACTGTTGTGTGCTGTTTGCTGTGTTGTCCTTGTGTTCTTGTTGTCTGTTCAGTGTTTGGTATGTAATCTGCTTGTCTGTGTTCTTGTTCACTGTTCAGTGTTTGTATGTAATCTGCTTGTCTGTATTGTCTTGTTCATCGTTCAGTGGTTTTGTATGTAATCTGCTTGTCTGTATTAATCTTGTTCATCGTTCAGTGTTTTGTAAGTAATCTGCTTGTCTGTATTGTCTTGTTCATCGTTCAGTATGTAATCTGCTTGTCTGTATTGTCTTATTCATCGTTCAGTGTTTTGTATCTGTGTCTGTATTGTCTTATTCATCGTAGTGTTTTGTATGTAATCTGCTTGTCTGTATTGTCTTGTTCATCGTCCAGCATGTAATCTGTTTGTCTGTATTGTCTTATTCATCGTTCAGTGTTTTGTATGTAATCTGCTTGTCTGTATTGTCTTATTCATCGTTCAGTGTTTTGTATGTAATCTGCTTGTTATTGTCTATTTTTGTTCATCGTCCAGTGTTTTGTCCTGTCATCTGCTGGTCTGTATTGTCTTGCTGCTCTTCCTTCACTTTATTTGTTCATCGTTAAGTGTTTTGTCCTGTCATCTGGTGGTCTGTATTGCCTTGCTGCTCTTCCTTCACTTTATCTATTTTGTGTTTTGTCCTATCATCTGGTTGTCTCTATTGTCTTGCAGAATTAATAACCTTTTTTTTTTTTTTTTACTTTGCTATCGTTTCCGCTTTCAGTTTGCTCACTTTCAAATATACCATTACAGTCGTATCCGTTGTTTGTTTGTTTTGTGTGTGTGTGTGTGTGTGTGTGTGTGTGTGTGTGTGTGTGTGTGTGTGTGTGTGTGTGTGTGTGAGTGTGTGTGTATGTGTGTGTGTGTGTGTGTGTGTGTGTGTGTGTGTGTGTGTGTGTGTGTGTGTGTGTGTGTGTGTGTGTGTGTGTGTGTGTGTGTGTGTGTGTGTGTGTGTGTGTGTGTGTGTGTGTGTGTGTGGATATTGTTTGTTTTCCCCTGCTCGGGTTACGATCAGAAGTTTGTTTGAAGAAGCCCAGGTTGGAATTGCAGTGGCCTGGGTCGTATGACTTTTTTTTTTTTTTTAATTATTTCTGCTTGCTACTGCAGGCACTATCAGCCCTAAGCCTTTCTTTTGTGGAGCGGTGCCCAAACTTCATGGAGATGTGAATCAATTTGTATCTCTCTCTCTCTCTTTCTCTCTCTCTCTCTCTCTCTCTCTCTCTCTATATATATATATATATATATATATATATGTACATACATACATACAATCATACATACATACACATATATACAATGTCCCCCCATATTTACTTGACATGGGGTCAATGAGGGGCATTTGGGGCTGTGATGATGACGTAAGGTCCAACATGCAGCCAGGTCTTCGCCAACATAAAAGGAAGCACGGCAAGAGTGGAGTTCTGGCGGGCAACATTCTGACACCGGAATATCCACTTTGACCTAACTAATATGCATGCACACGCAGGCAGGAGTAGTACGCATAATGATGATGATGATGATGATAATGATAATAATAATAATAATAGCAATAATAATAATGATGATAACAATAATAATAATGATAACAGTAATGATGATGATGACAACAACAAAAAAATAATAATAATAATAATAATAATAATAATAATAACTGCACTAATGATATCAATGATAATGACATTAATGATAATTACGATGATGATGATGATAATAATGATGGTGATGATGATTGTCATCATCAGAAGAAGAAGAAAGAAAGAGAGGAGAAGGAGGAGGATAGCATTAATAATAAAAATACTGATGATGAGAATAATAATAATAATAATAATAATAGCAATATGATAAACAATTATGGTGATGATGATAGCAATGATAAGAATAGTGATAACAATAATGATAATGGTAATGATACTACTACTACTACTACTACTACTACTACTACCAATTTAATAATAATAGTAATAATGATAATAACAATAATTTAAATAATAACAGTGACAATAATAATAATGATAATAACAATAATAGTAATACCATAACAGAAAACAAGAACAACAATAATATCAACAACGAGAAGGAGGAGGAGGAGGAGGAGGAGGAGAAGAAGAAGAAGAAGAAGAAGAAGAAGAAGAAGAAGAAGAACAACAACAACAACAACAACAACAACAATAGGAAAAATAATAATAATGATGATGACAATGATGATAATAATAATGGTAACGATAATAATAATGATGATGATGATGATAATAATAATAATGATGATGACACCACCACCACCACCACCAATAACAAACAACAACAACAGCGACCACAACTAACGATAGTGATCGTAATGAAACAGACTGCGCTCACAAAAACAACACCTTCATTGCACAGACAGAGGAGCGAATTTCACATTGAGCAATCCTTTAGAATGGAGAAGCAATATAATAATACTGATAATGATTATCATCACAATCATAACTATTATTAGTATTATTATTATTATTATTATTATCATTATTATTATTATTATTATTATCATTAGCAATAGTAGTAGTAGTAGTATCATCGTCGTCGATGAATCTGATCGCAAACAGTTCGATGGACTCTCCTTGCAGTTATAGGACATCGTAAGTTTCGCTTGGCACAACGTGTATCTCGCCATGACTCCCTGTCCAATATTATTTTACAGGGTACAGTGGAAGGTAAACATTTATCTCATTATCATTGCAAGTCAATAAGCATTCTACAGGGTACATTGCAAGGTGTTCATATATATATTTGACCATGACTTCCTGTCCAATATTATTTTACAGGGTACAGTGGAAGGTAGACATTTATCTCATTATCACTGCAAGTCAATAAGCATTCTACAGGGTACATTGGAAGGTGTTCATACATATATTTGACCATGACTTCCTGTCCAATAATATTTAAGAGGGTACAGTGGAGGGTGGACATGCACCTTACCGTGACTCCATGTCCCAAACAGGGTGCAGTGAAAGGTGGACTTTTATCTCACCGTGACTCCATGTCCCAAACGGGGCGCTGTGAAAGGTGGACTTTTATCTCACCATCACTCCATGTCCCAAGCAGGGTGCTGTGAAAGGCGGACTTTTATCTCACAATGACTCCATGTCCCAAACAGGTGCTGTGAAAGGTGGACTTTTATCTCACCATCACTCCATGTCCCAGATGGAAGGTGGGCATGTATCTCACCATTTCTCATGTCCAAGATTCCCCCCTTTCTCAAAAAAAGAAAGTCCATATGCGAAGGACTGGGCTGCTTCCGATGCCTGTACCCGGCAACGCATGATTGAGGACACAGGGCGGAATGGAAATGCCTGGCTGACCAAGCCTGCGTCACCGCCTCCCCACTATCACGTGGCAATGACAGCGAAGTGACAATGACTCGCCAGTGAACGGTTTTTGTCACGGATACAGAGGGATCCACTTGGTGTGACGCTGCGCTGAAGCGGAGTTGACACGGCCATCATTGTCGTCGTAGTCTGTTGTAATGACATACAGTTTAACGGCTTGCTGTGAGGCTGTCTCCGCTGTGTCGACACACTACTCATCATTGTCGTCATACTCTGTTGTAATGACATACAGTTTAACGGCTTGCTGTGAGGTTGTCTCCGCTGTGTCAACACACTACTCATCATTGTCGTCATACTCTGTTGTAATGACATACAGTTTAAACGGCTTGCTGTGAGGCTGTCTCCGCTGTGTCGACACACTACTCATCATTGTCGTCATACTCTGTTGTAATGACATACAGTTTAACGGCTTGCTGTGAGGCTGTCTCCGCTGTGTCAACACACTACTCATCATTGTCGTCATACTCTGTTGTAATGACATACAGTTTAACGGCTTGCTGTGAGGCTGTCTCCGCTGTGTCGACACACTACTCATCATTGTCGTCGTAGTCTCTTGTAATGACATACAGTTTAACGGCTTGCTGTGAGGCTGTCTCCGCTGTGTCGACACACTACTCATCATTGTCGTCATACTCTGTTGTAATGACATACAGTTTTAACGGCTTGCTGTGAGGCTGTCTCCGCTGTGTCGACACACTACTCATCATTGTCGTCATACTCTGTTTGTAATGACATACAGTTTAACGGCTTGCTGTGAGGCTGTCTCCGCTGTGTCGACACACTACTCATCATTGTCGTCATACTCTGTTGTAATGACATACAGTTTAACGGCTTGCTGTGAGGCTGTCTCCGCTGTGTCGACACACTACTCATCATTGTCGTCATACTCTGTTGTAATGACATACAGTTTTAACGGCTTGCTGTGAGGCTGTTTCTGCTGTGTCGACACAGCGCCCAACAGCACGACACAGGAACAAAATATAGGCCTCCGTGAGAGTTATTACGGCGGTTCAGAGACAAATGTTTGAAACTGAAACATGTTATTGGTGTGGAGAAGGGACACAGAGAGAGAGAGAGAGAGAGAGAGAGAGAGAGAGAGAGAGAGAGAGAGAGAGAGAGAGAGACAGAGAGAGAGAGAGAAAGAGATTGCTTATTGTGTGTTTGTATGTACTATATGTCTGCTCTCTCTCTCTCTCTCTCTCTCTCTCTCTCTCTCTCTCTCTCTCACCATCGCTATGTAGAGTGTATGTGTGTGTGTGTGTGTGCGTGTGTGTGTGTGTGTGTGTGTGTGTGTGTGTGTGTGTGTGTGTGTTTGTGAGTGTGTGTGTGTGTGTGTGTGTGTGTGTGTGTGTGTGTGTGTGTGTGTGTGTGTGCACTTTGTGCACTTTGTGCTTGTACTCACTGTATGTGCTAGCCTCTGTCTATAAAAGTGTGCCGATGATTACAGTATGTGTGTGTAGGACTGTTTCTCCAGGATGACCAGGTGGTCACTGCGATGACCGGTCTGTTCCCCATCAGCACGTCAGCCCTCTGATTTCAACTGCTGTATTCAACCCACATCTCCCTCTGTTCATTTACACCACAGGTTTTGGTTTTTTTTTAATTTTTTGGGGGGTTAGAGGATGTCACATTGCGCCTCCGTATTTACTCACATATGTGACTACCTTGATTCAGTCCGACAGGTTAGTAAAATCCAGTCGGTCTCACCACAGAGAAAAACGCGTGTGTTCATTTTCTGTCCAGTAGAGGAGACACTTGGAAGCCTGGCGACATAGTCCGCACACTATTCCAGTGTATTTTGCTCTATTCAGTAATGCAGGTGTCCAGCTATCATTAAGGACGGTTAATTAATACCAACGGTCGTCTGAAGGCGAGCTATCAACTTTGATCGCGGCAAGTCGATCGTCAACGCACTGGTCAGTTCATTTCACAAAGCTGAATGCCGCGCGTATCTTTTACTTACTGATGAGTATATAACAGGCAAAACAATAGCAATACTATCATCTGGCCACTATAACCGTTGACCATCTGACCATTATCATAAACAATACTGATAACAAAACAAACAAACAGATAATCTCAACTCCAAACAAACAGAAAGAAAGATAGAAAGAAAGACAGAAAAAGAAAAAGCAAACAAACAACCTCAAGTGATTCACAGTTAGTACGACAGAGAGGACGTTGACCGATCTGACGTAAAGGACAGCCCAGTTCCCACAGACACACAGTCAGAAAACACAATTCCATAAACACTGTCTGAACGAAAGACGAAGCACAAAACAAGTTAATAAAACAATAGTACGCTGCTCTAAAGTCGTATAGAAGCAGGTGTCGCTCACATAATTCAGGTTTCAATTGAACTCCATGGCATCGATTAAAGCGAATTTTTCGGGAGGTGGGTTGGGCGCGGGAGTGAGGAAT